>VMBQ01001725.1:0-139348 GCA_007657795.1 Dreissena rostriformis
ACTCCAACCACAATCAACGCCGTATATCTTTTTTAAACATATTTCTTGTTTATCTTAGTTAAATTGATCGACATCGTTCATGGCAATAATTTATGTCTAATCAAGCAGCAGAAAAATTGTACACGTATTAAAGTTACATCCAAAATATCAACATAATCACTCACACACACACAACGATATTCACAAATTAAAGGTATGATATATTATCATTTCAATGTATCATCTTTGCCTTTTTTGAAGTTTGATAATAAATATTTGATTGGGATCTTTTTTGCACGATATACGATTATTCAGTAAAAGTGTTAACCTATTATAGTAATCAATCATCGGGTAGTTGATTGATTGAATCTAAGCGCCGAAGGCACTGAAATTGGTCGCTACTGTATAAACAGAGGGCATAGTAGTACTGCACTTTGATGTAAACCCAACATAAGTCTTCAGTACCAAAGAGCGACACAAGTTGAATTAATACATATATTAAATGAATCATAACGCACTTTTGTTGCACCTAGTACATCCTCATTTTGTCAGTTCCATCATCATTATCATTGTCGTCGTCATCGCGATATCATCATCTTCGTCTTTGTCATGATTCAACATCATCATTATCATCATTAAAATCACCAATCATCATCATAGTTATAACCATCATAAATTTCACCATTCTCTTATTTTTACCGTCATCATCATCACCGTCATATTTAACATCAGCATAATCAGAAGCATTTTTGTCCTCATCAACATATCATCAATATTGCAAAGTCTTGCTAACAACGTTCGCTCAAAAAGTAAAACGTAAAGCACTTTGGAGTTGAATACCCTTTATGGGTTGAAACTTAAGTGTATGATTTCATCAATTCAAATATAAAAGCAACGGAAAACACAAAAATGCAAAAGTTCAAGTTAGTACTAATATAGATCTTGCGTAGATCTATAGAGTGGCATGAATCACAACATTCCACGTTTTTTAAATTGTGAGTTCATATGTATATATTTTGTGATGTTTTTTTTTAATTGTGCAAGAAATAAATCAGGCCTGAGAATTTAAAATGCTTCATTTGTTTGACCTACACATATTCCTGGAAATTACCGTGGAATCGCGTTAACTAATATAATGTACAAAATATTCTCTGGTATATTAAATAAACGATTATATGAATGGACAGAAGAAAACAATAAATTTGATGAGTCTCAAGCAGGGTTCCGGGCCGGCTATTCAGCTATAGATAATGTGTTTTGCCTTCAAGCGATGGCTCAAAAATATTTGTCAAAAAAGGGGGTAGATTCTATTGCTTATATATTGACTTTAGAAAGGCATTTGATAAAATAAACCACAGTGTAATGTTTCAAGCACTTCAAAGAAAGGATGTGAAAGGTAAACTCCTTAATGTACTAAAAAATATGTACAGTTCACTGTGTTAAAGTACATAATACAGCCGTCATTAATTCTGCTGCGAAATATAGAAACAATTGTCAAATTACTTTATCAGAGTTATTTCAATGTAATATTGGTACCCGTCAGGGGGACAAGACCAGTTCTACCATATTTGCTTTATTTATAGATGAATTATCAGTTATGCTACGTGAAACTTGTGGTTCTGGAATTTTTATCTCAAATGAAATACCTGACATTTTATGCCTCATGTTTGCAGACGATATTGCTAACTGTGCGGAAACAGCCTTTAAACTTCAACAACAGTTAAACGTAGTTGATCGATTTTGCATGAATACAGGAATGGCCGGAGATTTATCTAGATAAAACTGAAATAATTGTTTTTAGAAATGGCTGACCTTAAAGAAATTACGAGCGCTGGACATATCGTGGTACGAAAATAAATACCATTTCCGCTTATAAATATATGGGATTATTGTTCACACCCAAATTATCGTGGAACGCGGCGCACGATAAACTAAGCTCACAAGCCCAAAAAGCAATTTTCCCAATGTATAGTTATGAAACGACTTTTGGAAAATTCCCTATTAAAGAACTGTTTTTACTTTTTGATAGCATGGTAAAACCAATATTGTGTTACGGCTCACAGATATGGGGTTATGAATATGTTAATACCATTGAAACTGTCCAAAATATATTTTGTAAACGCCATTTTCGTGTTAGGAAAAATACAAATACATGTCTCGTCCTGGGTGAATGTGGCCGACTGCCTTTATCTGTGACTTATTTTGTTAATTGCATTAAATATTGGTGTAAACTGTTAATGATGCCTAATAATAGATTTCCGAAACAATGTTATAATATGTTAACATCAATAGATAACGCTGGGCGTAATTGCTGGGCAACGAATGTTAAATCCTTAATATGTAGATATGGTTTCGGGTTCGTTTGGATCTCTCAGGTTGTTGGCAATGTAGATTTATTTATATACAATTTTCGTCAGCGTATAATTGATTGCGTCACCCAGAATTGGCACAATGACATTAGTTATGCATCTAGGGGTAACCATTATAAGAACTATAAATCTCTACTTAACACCGAAAGGTACTTGCAGTTGGAAATTCCGCTAAAATATAAAACAGCTCTTACCAAGTTTAGGTGCTCCAACCACAAATTAAATAGTGAAGTTGTTAGACAGTTGCACATTGCATATAATTTGATAATATGTAATTTTTGTTTAACCGAAAATAATATGTCGATTATTGATTGTGAATATCATGCATTTTTTCAATGTAGTAAATATGACGTTGTTCGTAAAGAATTTCGATATAACTGGTATACGGGTGGAAATACAGTACATGACTTTTATAATCTGATGAGCACAACAGATAATGATACACTATTGAAATTATGTACGTATGTATATCATCTTATGAATGCAATTTAACACGTTGATATATTTTATATGTAAAATGATGTGTACGCAACTACAAACATGTGTTATGTTTTGTGTAATATACTGTGTATTTTGGGCCCCAGGCCTTTATTTACTTAATAAACTGAGTTGAACTTGAACTTGAACTTGTTTGCATAGCATTTCGCCACGTGACGTTAATTGATAAAACATGTGATTGTCACACAGAGGGAAAATGTATCGACTCAACTGTTTGCTTTTAGCGCTTGCTTAGAATGTGTAAGCATCGGCCACAGTTATTGAAGAATCTCCTATAGTTTCTTTCGTTTGTACATGTAAGTTTGCGCTAAAAAAAATGTGTGTATATATAGTGCCCTCCGTTTACATTATAGCGAGCAACTTCGGTGTTTCCAGCGCTTTGATTACCTCCAAGTATATTTATATATAAACATAACACTAACCAATCGAATTTTCCAATAACACACACCTACGACTTTGTATCGACCTTGACCTGCTTACTGTTAAATAACGTGGGATTAAATGTGGTTGGAAAACTTCTTAATCACAAGAACATAAATTGTTTTTATGAGGAGTTATATTTGACGAAATAGCATGTGTCTGATTAATGTGTTTAATCGTCCATCAGCATTTTCGTGAATTAAATAATCGGCAAAATTAAGTGTTCAGGCAGTGACAGTGTTTACAAACACTGTAAGGCTGAACCAACAAACAGAAAGTAAACATTGGCGGTGACTTTGGGATTATACGTTGGACTTTTTTCTGCGGTATGCTTGTTTTTTTTTGTTTTTTTTTTTTTTTATAATTAAANTATAATTAAACTGTGTGTTGAGATGTGTAAATTATTTTGGTATAACGTACTACTATACCTGTATGTATCATTATTATTTTGAAATATTTTATGAATGACTTACTGCATGTGCGTGAGTAAACAAGTCAAACATAGATCATATACATGTACCTAGAGTACCGTTGTACCTACAGTACCGTAGAGCTGTTACAGAACAGTGTTACATTTTACTTACAGTTTATAAAGGGACTTGTTCAAAGTTTGAAAAGTGATTGTCATAGAGTCAACAAGAATGTACAAATTATATAAACAAATACACTTTTATAGGGCAACAATTAGTTGTCAATATTCATTGCGCTTTACACAGTTCTATAACTTAAAAAGCTAGCTCACTTGTAACAGAAAACGCAAAACTTAACATATCCGTTTTAAGTTAAGATCTAAACTGAAATTCACTCTGTTTCTATTTTAAGAATTTTGGAAGAGCATTCCACCACTTGGGTGCAATAACTGCTATTGATCAATCAGCCATCTTTGTTCGAGTTCTTGGGATGTTGAATTTATTATCATCAATTGATCTAAGTCTGTATCGACCTTCCCCAGTCGTGAACAGCTCTCTGATGTAAATTTGAGCGGCACCACATTTAGTAATACAGACTTTTACAGTAAACATGCACAATAACACTCCTGACTAAGCAAAGTGTTTAAAATATTGGTTCAGTATTAAATGGATGATCATCATTTGAAATCGGTAAAATTATAAAGCGTTTGTAACTATTTTGCTCGAAAATTTAGAAAATACAAGTAGTACAAACATATAGTGGATGTTTCGCTCATGATTTATATACACTGCGTATCACAGTGGTAGCGCATTTGCTTTTGCTTACTGAAGTTACGGGTTCGAATCCCGGGGACGACACTATTTTTATTCCACTTGTTTTTTGCTATTAAAATAAGTTCAGACTCTTAAAAACATTATAGATTTGGTGGAAAACATAACGAATGACTTATTTAAAAATATGCAAACCTGTGAACAAGTCAATTTAACGTATCTTTTATTTGTGGTCTTGAACTTCTATCATGGTAGAGCATTTATATGTTTAATCGTTGCCAAATGTGATACATGTTTGCCTATGTATGTTTATATAGACAGATAGAATATTATATGTAAACCAGGACTTAACGGTCCCAACTATTATGTACATTTAAAATATGTTCAGTAGACGCATTCAAATTACATTTTCTTCCAATAGTCCATACTTAAGAACATAACTCTTTGAGACTTTGTCGTACATGTATACGACAATCCGACCGGTCAGATCTATCAAATTAAAAATTAACATCTGACATGATATATTTTTAGCTCGGCTGTTTTTAAAGAAAACCCGAGGTATTGTCATAGCCAGCTCGTCCGCCGTCCGCGTCGTCCGAAAACTTTAACATTGGCCATAACTTTTGCAATATTGAAGATAGCAACTTGATATTTGGCATGCATGTGTATCTCATGGAGCTGCACATTTTGAGTGGTGGAAGGTCAAGGTCATCCTTCAAGGTCAAAGGTAAAAAAAAACTGCACCCACAGCCGAGCGTTGGCACCCGCTATGCGGTGCTCTTGTTGGTATGTATATTAAGACGTATCTCAGGCCGCCTTTAATCTAACATGGGCTACCAGCAAACATATGATACAATATGGTTTAAAGACTATGCAGATTGTGAGTTGTTGCTTAAAATTAGGGGCAGACCGCTATTAATTGACACTTTTCCAACCTTGTGTTATTTCTGGACCCCTGATCAGAAAGCAGTTTTAAGGGCATTCCGATCTTCTCGTAAACGTATTTATAGTGTTACTAATAGGATTTGTCGATTACCTAAGACACCACGATCTTACGAGATTTTGCAAACCGTAGATCCTATCTTATTGTATGCGCTCTTAATCAACGTCCCAATGGTATCGCAATTTCCTTATGTAAGAATGCCCATTTATACTAGTACTCATTTCCGGGCAACAACTTTGCAATCCATGGTATGATAACTAAGTGGGTAGGTATAATTTAGAGATTGCATTGTATTTAAAAGAGTTATACCGGTTAACATGTTTGCTGGTTTGTTTCTTATGCTTAAGTTAAACATTTCGAAATCGCGTTAAGACAGCATTTGCATGTGTCAATATGTAAAATGTTCTGTATCCTGTTCATGAATCATAAAATAACCACGTGAAGCTTATTGCGACATATAAAGCTGGAGAAAGAGTTAACAGTTTTTGCGTTGATATAAGTCTGTATTAACCCATTTATGCCTAGCGTCTTGAAAAAAGGCCTTGGCAAACAGCGTAGACCCAGATGAGACGCCGCATGATGCGGCGTCTCATCAGGGTCTGCGCTGTTTGCTTTCAGGAATTTCTGTAAGAAATATTCTAAATATAGAAATAAATATACTAGACATCCCTTATTTTGGAAATAAATTGATCCAATTAAGAAGGATGTGAGAGTTCACTCGGCATAAAAGGGTTAAACCCCTCGAGTGTTGTGACACTGGCGATACTATCAGACAGGCCCACAGGGGGTCGAATGAGTTGTAAAGACTCGTATAGTAAATATCGAAACTCTTCTCTGAAACAGCAAGGGCGAGGGATGTGATATGAAGTATGTAGCATTATATTATTTTCCTCTTCTAAGTTTGTTCAAATCATGCCCCTAGGATAAAAACTACCCATGAAAATGATGACGAAGGGTCACATGCTTTGTATAGACTTCTTTAGTAAATAACTTTAAACATTATATTCTTTGAAACCGCAAGGGAAAGAGTTTTAAAAGTGAGTGCTCCATATTGTATGGTTGTTCTCTTGTAAGTTTGTATTTGTTAAAATAATTCTCACATGATAAAAATTGGCCCAACTTTGGGGGTTACTTGTTGTTGTTTTTTTATAGGTTTTTTGGTAAAAACTTAAACTTTTCTTATTCTGCCTCCGAACACATTAAGTCTACGTCATAATGAGTAAAAACACACTAGAAAATGCACAGTCATTACACCAACACCACACAATCCAAACACAAAATAGGTTTGTTTCTACATATCTCAGGTGAGCGCCGTAGTGGCATTCTTGGCCATATTGTTTAAGTATGTAATATATAGTTCCAAAATTTGGGTTTTTATTTTTTACCGTTTTGCTTTAGTCCGCTGTATAATATATAATGGATATGTCTGTATCAAAACATGTGTTGTGGGGCATCTATGACACATTTCTAGTTTATCCTTGATCTTGGGTGGCATATTTTGAAACATGTAGGTGTAAACGTATATCTGCATACTTTCATTTAATTTAGCGACTTAAGTAAAAGCACATCCTGAACCAGTAAATAGTACGAATGTAAATTTAACTTACTAGGGAAATTGACGCAATTGAATAAACACGCTACACATTAAGGTTTAATGAACAAATTGCCCCAGGTATCCCGACCGACCATGACTTTTCAACTCAATCGTTGTTAATGGGGAGCATTGTAACCACGATCTACTAAACTTAACATTCTACTTTGCATTTTATGAAACCATTACATGAGCATGAAGCTTTAGTTCGAAAAGGGCGAATATCGACCTTCTTTTGGCAATAGCTAATATAGCACATAAACCACTAGGAACGAGCGTGCTCTCTTTATTCTTTATACAGTCTTGACATTTCAGCCAAAATAGTTTATATATTGCTCTACATTAAAATAGATTAAATAGATTAAATTAGTAACACATTGGGGTCTTGTTTATAGGACAAAACTGTATATACTGTTGACATTATTTAAAGACGTAGAATATGTTTAGCGGAAAGATGTAATGACTTATAATATATCCATGACCCAGTGGTTTCGATGTTAATGTATGTAACCGTATAGAAGTCATCTATAAAGGTCGTTCAATCTATGCCTCAGGTGTCACAAAAATAATGCCAAGCAATGAAATAGCGTTGTTTAACCGTGTGTTCCAGATTGTCACCTATCCACGCCCTTAGTGCACCTGGTCTGTCGGTGCCCAGATGGCGCTGCGATGCCTGACCGGCCGGCTTGGCCCTCCCAGGCCGCTGCGGTACCGAGAGGGCCTCTTCAGTCGCTGGAATGCCGTGGCCTGCACCTCCACCACCTCGGCAGGCAACACAACTGCGCATGCGCCTGAAATACGAGTGAAAGAACATCCACACATTGATCTGACTTTTTCGAATCATAAAGAGGCGTTTAGAAGCAAAACAACGAAGGAACTTATTAGAGCTTATTGTGTCTTTCAGATCTGCTCAATTCCATTTATTGTCAATAACAATAACAAGGTAGTTTGCGAAGTTTATTTTTCTTTTCAAAAGAATTCCATACGGTAGCGATAGATGCTGTAGAATAACCATTTAAGTTAAATATCTAGTGTTCTTTTTAAAAGAAATAATAACATTTAAGTAAACACATAACACAATATTTTTTAGAGTATAAGAAACTAGTTCACATTTTGTAAATGACCCGCCTTTCAGCTTATGAAATTGGCGCGCTCTATTCTGGGCGCAAACCTGTTCCGGAAGTTGATGAAGATGACTTTCTACGGTCATTTCGTGGCGGGCGAGGACAAGATTGCCATCCGGCCGGTGGTCAGCCGCAACAGGCAGTTCGGGGTCAAGTCCATCCTTGACTATAGCGCCGAGGAGGACCTGTCGGACGACAAAGTCAAGAAAACAGACGACAGGTACAGCCGCACGGGACAAGATTTAAAGGGACTTGTCACTTCGTTTCGTTTGAGTCGTTTTTTGAAATCTTTCATAAAATTTATTTGCTAACACATAAATACGTTTTGGAAAAGTCTTATATACAAATATTAGAAATATTACAATATGATTATTTAAGTATTGCATTCCTCGGGATTCGAATCCGAAAACACTAGAAGCAAAATGTAACGCCATAACCATTAGTGTGATAGTGTCAGCGTACGGTACGAGTATGTAGAGCAGTATAATCCAGATTATCGACTGACAAGCATTAGAAACGCTTTTATTTGTTTAACATTTTCGATTGATAATTTCCCATAAACTTCTTAAACATATTTTCAATAGTTTTATTTCGTTTGTTTGCGTATAAAAGTACATGTATATATATTCTAATTTTTAATCTATGAAATTCGTTATTTGTCATTTGGCCAAACTTTGAACTAGTTTCTTTATTCAGATCGTTGTAGAGCAACGCCTCGACAGTTGAATGTATAGTTCTTATATGAAGTTATTTGTTTCAGTTTTGTTGTTCACTACCGTTTCTGTTTTATTTTTACTGAAGCATGCTTTAGAAATTCAATGTCTGTATAATTTTCGCGTGGAATTTGAGGTTTCATTCTCGTGAGCTTTGAAAATGCTCAGCAGGGTTACACTTTATTACAACATAAATCTCAAGAATTTAATTATTTAACAAGCGTTATTTCAACTCGACGTTTTCTGAATTGATTGATATTGCAAGGCGCCTAACTCTAGGTTTGATCAGAGCAGCAACCATGATCATGACAGCTAACTCATCGGTTTCGATATGCTCCGCTTCTATCTTAGCTGTGTGTGTTATAACACCCATTCTTTCATAACGGCTTTCATAAGATATCGGTTTTATTGAGAACATAATTTACGGATACCAATCCACTACTGGCGATAATTCCACTTAAACAAAACATTCTAGATGTCTGGACAACTATTTATGCTCTCTCTCACACGCGAAATGCTCATTTGGGAATACGTTTACGCAGATATTTTAAACGCGCATGAGGAATCAATTAGAAGGACGAATTAAGTGATTCAAATGTAACGACTGTCGATCCATCGGTTGTCGTTTTCAGAAAGTAATTTCTAATTTTCAAAAGTTGCATGGATATTCATCGTTAACGAGGCTTTCTACCACATACATCCATTATTTAAAAAATAAGTGTATACTTATGTTTTGACCTTTCATTTGTTAAATAAAACCATATTTATAGAGTACGACATCGACCATTCCGACATACAGGTATTTATTTGTACTAGTCAAATTCACAATTTCGTTCATTTGAGTTAAGTTTTCGTCAACAGTTATCCCACTCCATGCACTTTCATTGAAACCGCGAACAGTTCCTTACTCTCAGCGTCTCGAGTAGGAAAATTAACCCATTAATCTTCTTTTTAGTTCGTGAGAGTTTTACCCCTTTATTTGTTAGTGCGATATCGCAGTCTTTTGGTTTTGACGATTGGTGCTTTTACTATTTAGACTTCGAAAAGGTTGTACAAAGTCCGCTTATATTGCAACTTTATATCATCTTAAATTGCATCATGCAACGTTGGTGCATTCGTTTATCATATACGGATTACAGTTCTTATGGATATTATCAGGAACGGGTTGGTCAACTTGGAAAACCCTTACACAGTAGCCATCATTTACTTTAATATCATTGAGTGCAATAAACGTACATATGATTCTTATTTCAACCATTTACTAAATAAAGCGTCATATGTAACAGTGTCCTTTCTAGACAATGTCTACGTTCATTCATTTATGCCTTCTATTTTTGACTTGCAGTGAAAGCATTTACTGCTAATGTGCCTCTACCGCTCAGATGCTGTGACTGCCTATTTACGGTCGTCTCGATTAAATTCAGTTGACGATTTAAATAGGCATATGCAAATTTATAGCTAGATATTTGCATAGCTACAGAAGACAATTCACTACTTCCAGTGATTTGCTCCTAGTTCACGCTGTTGCGTTTCTGGCTATTCTTATCCGCCATTCAGGAAATCCGTGTGGAGCGAGGCAAAAACTGTGTCAAATACGACCTTTTGAGCAGAATGATCACATGTTTTATGCCGCCGAAGGTGGGCATATAGTGATCGCACTGTCCGTCTGTCCGTCTGTCTGTCCGTAAGAAATTATGTCACACTTTGCGTTAAGGTTTCGAAAAATGTGGAAAAAGGGGGCATATTTCATCCTATGGTGACGGGCCTTCTTTATTTATCAAATATCCGGGCCCAGTTGTGGCACTTATCATGAATACCATTGATGAAATCGTGAAATATTTTGCAAGCACAATCGTTTTGTATGGTAACGAAGCCCCTTAATGCTTGATAAACGTGTCGTGAAGTATCACCTCGTAAAAGATCGTACTAATGCGGGTATTCCGATTGTTATGATGGATTCCAATCGAATTCTTATCTACTCGTATCTTAACTTGATATTAGACCGTGTCAGATCGTGGCATTTGTAATTGTCGAATCGGGAACAAATCCCAACAGATCACAATAATTGCTTTCGGATACGCCTAAGCGTATTCTCTCCATGAAAGACCACAATGTACGCGTGGCCAATCATGGCGTTCCTGGCGGATTGTTATTCAGTGGGAACCTTGCATTAAAACGCCGTCGATAGTTTAATTTTATACCACATGTTGCACTGTGTTGCAATCGTTGCCAAAATTGAGCTAGCGTTGTCGTTAATGCTACGTTTCTATTATCGCTATTGGCGCCATGATTTGAATCGTGGTCTTAATCGGAAATATATCGTGAGTAAAAATTGTATGGGCAGGCATTGCATGGCATCGAACCTAAACAACCAAGATCAGTTATGTTTGACAAATCGTTGCGTTCGTAGCGGATCGTGCGACAGTTGGAACCATGAAAACCTAAAAATCGACCCTCGATCGCGAACTATTTACATGTTGTATTAAGTTTATTTTATATTTAAGGTCAAAATGATTGTTAAAGTACATATGAGCGTTCCTGTATGTTGGTTATTTCTCAAGATGAAATATAAATTGAGCATAAATAACATTTGTAAGAAACTACAATATGTATAATCTACTGTTTGTCTTTGTAGAGCATTTAAACCGGAGCAGATGTCTGAAATCTCTAAAGGTGAGTACTTTACCACTGCAGTAATGCACCTTTCAGTATGCAAATGTATACACTTGATCACTTATGACGAACATGATTAAATATGGAGTGCATATGGTTATTTTTGTATAGTGATTTGAAAATGCAAAGTGGCTACTATAAATAGCAATATATTTAAGCAAGAGCATACAGTATCTCTATACATTAATGCATTTGGTCTATTGTTATGGAAATAGGTTTTGGCAAGCCATTATCAGGATCCATTAAGTTATTTCAAGCATTGAGCGTATGACGTGCAATTTGTGCTGACAGCTGAGTATCGGACGTTGACTCAAATGCTTATGCAATGTAATAACAGTCTGTTACAGTGCTTACACTGTGTGAACCAGTGCATTTCTGTGCAAACATTAATATGCCTGTCCATATAAATGTAATTCCGCTCTTAATTGAACTTGGAACAATATTTATCTTGGTAATGGTATAATTGAAACCAAGATATGTGTCCGAGCCTTCTTAGTATAAACCCTTATGTCGTAAGTGCTGTTATAACCATAGACCTAATTCTGTGAAGGTCAGCTCATTTCTTTCTATGTCTTGCACTTTTGTATAAACAGCCAACATGTTGCCCTGTTTAATTATTTCCCATTTGTATGGAAATACAATTTTCCATTTTTAACCAGGTTTTCCGAAGGAAACAACTGGTTATAAGATTGGCGAATGCGGGCTGGCGGGCGGGCGGAACAAGCTTGTCCGGGCCATAACTATGTCGTTCAGTGTCAGATTTTAAAATCATTTGGCACATTAGTTCACCATCATTGGACGGTGTGTCGCGTGAAAGAATTACGTCGATATCTCCAAGGTCAAGGTCACACTTTGAGTTCAAAGGTCAAAAATGGCCATAAATGAGCTTGTCCNGATTTGACTTTTATATGCATCAACTCAATCAGGACGGGTAGGGTTGCTATGTTTTCGAGATTTGACTTTTATATGCATCAACTCAATTAGGACGGGAAGGGCTGAAATGTTTTCGAGATTTGACTTTTATATGCATCAACTCAATCAGGACGGGTAGGGTTGCTATGTTTTCGAGATTTGACTTTTATATGCATCAACTCAATTAGGACGGGAAGGGCTGAAATGTTTTCGAGATTTGACTTTTATATGCATCAACTCAATCAGGACGGGTAGGGTTGCTATGTTTTCGAGATTTGACTTTTATATGCATCAACTCAATTAGGACGGGAAGGGCTGAAATGTTTTCGAGATTTGACTTTTATATGCATCAACTCAATCAGGACGGGTAGGGTTGCTATGTTTTCGAGATTTGACTTTTATATGCATCAACTCAATTAGGACGGGAAGGGCTGAAATGTTTTCGAGATTTGACTTTTATATGCATCAACTCAATCAGGACGGGTAGGGTTGCTATGTTTTCGAGATTTGACTTTTATATGCATCAACTCAATTAGGACGGGAAGGGCTGAAATGTTTTCGAGATTTGACTTTTATATGCATCAACTCAATCAGGACGGGTAGGGTTGCTATGTTTTCGAGATTTGACTTTTATATGCATCAACTCAATTAGGACGGGAAGGGCTGAAATGTTTTCGAGATTTGACTTTTATATGCATCAACTCAATCAGGACGGGTAGGGTTGCTATGTTTTCGAGATTTGACTTTTATATGCATCAACTCAATTAGGACGGGAAGGGCTGAAATGTTTTCGAGATTTGACTTTTATATGCATCAACTCAATCAGGACGGGTAGGGTTGCTATGTTTTCGAGATTTGACTTTTATATGCATCAACTCAATTAGGACGGGAAGGGCTGAAATGTTTTCGAGATTTGACTTTTATATGCATCAACTCAATCAGGACGGGTAGGGTTGCTATGTTTTCGAGATTTGACTTTTATATGCATCAACTCAATTAGGACGGGAAGGGCTGAAATGTTTTCGAGATTTGACTTTTATATGCATCAACTCAATCAGGACGGGTAGGGTTGCTATGTTTTCGAGATTTGACTTTTATATGCATCAACTCAATTAGGACGGGAAGGGCTGAAATGTTTTCGAGATTTGACTTTTATATGCATCAACTCAATCAGGACGGGTAGGGTTGCTATGTTTTCGAGATTTGACTTTTATATGCATCAACTCAATTAGGACGGGAAGGGCTGAAATGTTTTCGAGATTTGACTTTTATATGCATCAACTCAATCAGGACGGGTAGGGTTGCTATGTTTTCGAGATTTGACTTTTATATGCATCAACTCAATTAGGACGGGAAGGGCTGAAATGTTTTCGAGATTTGACTTTTATATGCATCAACTCAATCAGGACGGGTAGGGTTGCTATGTTTTCGAGATTTGACTTTTATATGCATCAACTCAATTAGGACGGGAAGGGCTGAAATGTTTTCGAGATTTGACTTTTATATGCATCAACTCAATCAGGACGGGTAGGGTTGCTATGTTTTCGAGATTTGACTTTTATATGCATCAACTCAATTAGGACGGGAAGGGCTGAAATGTTTTCGAGATTTGACTTTTATATGCATCAACTCAATCAGGACGGGTAGGGTTGCTATGTTTTCGAGATTTGACTTTTATATGCATCAACTCAATTAGGACGGGAAGGGCTGAAATGTTTTCGAGATTTGATTTGTATATGCATCAACTCAATCAGGACGGGTTGGGCTGCAATGTTTTCGAGATTTGACTTTTATATGCATCAACTCAATTAGGATGGGTAGGGTTGCAATGTTTTCGAGATTTGACTTTTATATGCATCAGCTCAATCAGGACGGTTAGGGTTGCAATGTTTTCGAGATTTGATTTTTCTGGGTTCGATCTTGGACAGAACGGGAAGGATAGTTTTGATTGCGAGCTTTGATATCAAAGCACTAATATATATTAGTCTAGACTCGATCTTTGACAAAACGGAGAGGATAATTATAATTTTTATTTTGTTCTATACTTGATCTCGTACAGGACGGGTAAGGTTGTTTTTAACTTCTCAGAAACCCATTGCCTTTAAATATAGCTATAGACTGTGAGGCGATTGTTCATGTAGTGATTGTTTGTCCCCTGCAGCCAGGTAGACATATTTGACTGGGACAACCTGCTCGATGTTAACATGGAACTCTCCAAACTGTTTGCTGTGCCCGACCCTGAGGTACGCGCATAGGGCCTCTCATGGACCGCAATGGATTGTACAATAACATTGTATATACTAACATTGTTAAGGTTCAATTGACTTAAAATTAGTTTTACATTAATTGTATGCTGTTACATCGGATGTGATTCTTGTGTTAAACCTTTCATGTAACTAAGCATGTTTGCTGCATAACCTGAATTAACAAAACCAAATTGAAAATTTTCATCTTTAATGAACAAATCTTAACGTGATGTTTCAAATTCTGACCTTTATTCATGGTCTTCTTCATTCATGGTTGTTGATGTTTAACTGTGTTGTTGCAGACCGGTGAACTAAAGCCGCTGATCAAAAGAATGCCGCTGGAAGCACAGATGGAGATGCGAAACATGTTACAAAGAGTCGACAACATCGCCAGGGTGAGTAACCACCATCAGCAATACAACCGTATACGTACTGATCATTCAATCCATCATATTTATCACTTAACACTACCACAAGGTTACTGTGACGATACAGCACGTTAATACCATCATCATCATGTAACTGTGTAGATACAGTACCATAATCATGGTGCTGTTAAGATAAAGAGTTAAACTTCATCAATAGGTTAATGTATAGATACAGCGCTTTAACACCATCATCAGTGTTACTGTGTAGAAAAATAACCCTTTTACACCATCATCAGGGTTACTTTGTAGATATAACCCTTTAATACAATCATCAGGTTACTCTGTAGATATAACCCTTTAATACAATCATCAGGTTACTCTGTAGATATAACCCTTTAATACAATCATCATGTATTGTGCAGATACAGTATTTGAACGTTATCACCACGCTATTGTGCAGATACAGTACTCTGACACCATATGTGATGCCTGTACTGCTGTTTTACTCTATTACGAGGTTGATGTGTACCCAAACCCTTTACCTATCACCAAGTTCATGTATAAACCAAGCTTCTTAAAACACTTTCCGTCCATCACCATGTTTACACATGCATGTGCATACGCCCATTATCCTGTACACAGAACATTATACATGTAAATCGATCACACACTTCAGAACTCAATTCATAAATTTAGTATTACCCACTATACTTGTTACTCTACCAGTACGCGAAGGAGCGCGATGTGCGAGTGATGGTAGACGCCGAGCAGTCGTACTTTCAGCCGGCCATCAATCGCCTCACCATGGAGTTAATGAAGAAGTTCAACAAAGACAAGGCCATCATCTTCAACACCTACCAGAACTACCTCAAGGTCACCCCGCATTGTATCTTTTCTAATACTCTACATGGGCCAGTTGTTTGATCATTTGTCTGATTACAATGTTTAGACTATAGGTAGTACTTAACTTCCCCCGAATACATATATAAGGTTGGACCATCTTAAGTTATTTCATTCTGCTTCAAACACCGTTTCAACCATCTGATATAAATTAATTCTTCAAAGTACAATATTAACCTGCAGTTAATGAATTGTTCTAGATGCAATGTTTAGCGCACTTAACTTTGCTTAAAATGAATGTTGTAGTTATTTCATTCAGTCTGTAATGTTCAGACCATCTTTTGTTATTTTTCTGTGCTAAATACATTTTAGACCATCTTTTTTATGCCCTCTTTTTAAAAAAGGGGATATATTGTTTTTGGCCTGTCTGTCTGTCATTGTGTGTGTCTGTCTTTCTGTGTGTCTGTCTGTTTGTCTGTGTGTCTGTCCCAAAACTTTAACCTAGGTTAAAGTTTGGTGATAACTTTTGCAATATTGATCATAGCAACTTGATATTTGGCGTGCATGTGAATCTCATGGAGCTGCACATTTTGAGTGGTGAAAGGTCAAGGTCATCCTTCAAGGTCAAATGTAAAAAAAAAATCAAAGCGGCGCATTTGGGGGCATTGTGTTTCTGACAAACACATCTCTTGTTATTGTTTTGTAAATGCTATGTTCAACATTCGTAGTTTATTTTCAAAGAAGAATACATTGTTTAAACAATTTGATGTAAGTTTGATATTTGTTTCACTTTTCTTAGTACCACGCATGCACCATGGAAACACTTATGGGTCATGCGTGGTTTATGTAACTATTTCTTGCAGTCTGTTTGTACTACCGTTTGATTTTTATTTATTTTTTAATTAGTGCAAAATGTTTTCACTCCGTAAGATATAACATACATACATAGAATAGTGTATACATACATACAAAGCTTTTGATAAGGTATTATGAATTTCATTAACAGAGTATTTCATGATTTCATGTACAGCTATTTGATTTGTACATGAATATAAGTGTCATACATTCAACATACATTCATATAAAATTATAATTGTGTTATATTTCAACACAATATTACAATATTTTTTCTACACAGTATTTTTACAACAACAACACACTAGTTTGTACTACGGTATGATGATTTCAGTCGGCCTATGACAGCATCAAGTTGGACCTTGACACGGCCTTCCGGAACAACGTCTACTTCGGGGCTAAGCTGGTCCGAGGGGCGTACATGGATCAGGTACAGCATACACTGCTGTCACTCGGACAATATGCGAACAATAGGACGCCTCTCTCAATGATAATTCACCCGCACATGTACTGTCTTGTTTCAAATGCAAAGGCGAACCATCAAAATCAGACGTAGTAACAAAAGGTGCTATTAAAGAAGCAAGCAGCAGTGGCAAACGTCTTAACTGTAACTTGGTCTTGGCTTTTCTTTATAAGTTACGTTTATGTTGTTTTTACTTAACGTTTGTGAAAGTAGTCCAAAACGATATAGCCGCGTTTCAATGCATACGTACCGGTAATGTTTGCTATACTATAGGAGCGTGCCAGGGCAGCCACTATAGGTTACGAGGACCCTATCAACCCGACCTTCGAGGCGACGACGGCAATGTACAACAAGGTGCTACGGAAGGTGATGCGTACCATACAGACACACGAGAAGGGCCGCGTGGCCGTCATGGTCGCCAGTCACAATGAGGACACCGTCAAATACACCGTTGAGCTGTGAGTGGTATCGTACTTGGTATTGGTAATCTCTTTGTAGATGTATGAAAGAAATCCAGAATGGGTAACTTATCATATTGTGGAAACAAAGAATGGCTCGGCAAATAGGTACTCAATATTCTGAACTTGATCTTAAATGCAGATTGTTTTTATGTTAAGTATCAATATAACGGTTTGCACAAGACCTAGTGCTTACGAGAGTATGAACATCATTAAGAAACATGATTTTAATAATTCAATATCTACCGACCAGTGATTGCTTTCGGCAACCAGTCGAGAACTAATGATCTTGAGGAATTATGTCTTTTCTAATCGGTCAAGTGGATATAACAACAGACAGTATGCACACACATTAAACATTACGGTACGTCTTGACACTTGTAGTATTCGGATATTGTAGAATGAAGGAGTATGGAGTGCACCCCGATGACAAGGTGATCTGCTTCGGTCAGCTACTGGGCATGTGTGACCAGGTCAGCTTCCCGCTCGGTATGTACACACGCGCACGTGTTCGGGTTGAAGGTCGAGGGAAGAGACTTTTCCATATCATCTGCATGCAAGTCAATCAAAGCTAAAGTTGAACTGCTAAAAATGATAAGTAATGATAACTGTAAATGCTAACTTGGATATGCCTATGGTTAGGTTAGTCTAAGTCGATATTCCGTAGACTCAGCATCTCTGTTAACATCATCATAAAATTGCGACAAACTTCCCCTCTGAAGTGGTCAACACAAGAATGGTCACAACTTTTGAAAATCTTTCTTTTCTGCATCCTGCAGTATCAACAAACAAACATTTCGTTGAAGTAAGTATTAGGATACGGATGGTAAATATGTAGTTAGCTAAAACAATACAATAGACCGGCCCGGCCTCATTACTCGTGGATTAGTCATGAAATTATCTGATACAAGTAGAGCAGTCGTAAGCTACTGGAAAAGCATGTGTTCTTTGTAATGGTAAACCTGCTTCCTTAAGACGTGTGAGTGGGTAAACTGACCCCCATGGTATGACTGAAAAGCGTAGAAAATGGCAAAATAAAAACAAATGACGATTAAAACAAATACATGAGATACTTAGTTTGACCGTTATTTTGCGTGTTTCAGGCCAGGCCGGCTATTCGGTGTACAAATACGTGCCATACGGCCCTGTTGACGAGGTGCTGCCATACCTCTCCCGGCGCGCCACTGAGAACAAGGGCATCCTGGTCAAGGTCAAGAAGGAGAAACGGCTGCTGCGCAAGGAGATCCTGCGCAGGATCACACAGGGGCAGCTCTTTTATGACCCACTGAAGCATGTACCCGATCTTAGTGTAAACAAATAGGCTTTTCATAGAAGTTTGATTATTTTTTCTGATACTCATAGTTTGTTACTGTTTATTGTTTAGGCATTATGTAGGCATTTTTATTCTGCATGCTGGGGACTTTGTATAATTAAGATCTTTTTTGTTAAGTCAATTTTGTAAACTGTTTTTTTTAGCTCACCTGAGCACAGAGTGCTTATGAGCAGATTTACAGTGATGTCCGTCGTCCGTCAGTCCGTGTGTCCATACACTTTTTCCTCTAAGCAGATTTTGACCAAACTTCACAGGAATGAAGTTCCGGTCCGTTCCAAATGTAGTTAACAGGAGCTTAAATATACTTTTTAAAAGATTTCCGATAACTTCGGCACTAGTACACTATAATGATGTGTGTAGTATTCAATTCACACGTCACGCGTTGGCATTTTTCATTTTCTGTTTGTGCAGGTACATTTGATTGTAATCGCTATAGACAGGTACATTTTATTGAGATATTTTAAACATGCGTTTGGTTTGTGATAAATGTCGGGGATAGTGTGAGGTTCGGCTTTCCCTAAAAACGGTTTAAACCCACAAGGCGTTTAATTGACCGTTTCAAGGCGGTAATCTCAGTTTTGATCATTGTATTTTTACAATTGGTGTTATGTTGTAAATGTAGTATAGTGGATATGAACAAGAATGACTGTCCTGGTATCGTGATATTTAAAACTGAAAACGTCCACAATCTTTTTCTCTGAAACCGTAATGGTCATTGCTTTAATATTTGGTGTGTGACATCGTCTGGTGGCTCTGAACTTAATTTGTTGAAATCGATCCCTTGTGGTCAAAACCTGCCACGCCTCAGGGGTCACGTGATTAATAAAGACTTATATTGTAAATAACTTAAAAAATATTCTATGAAACCGCAAGGGTCAGGGGTTTAATATTTAGTTTGCGATATTCGTAGGGTGGTCCTCTATTAAGTTTGTTCAAATCATGCCCTTGGGGTCAAAATTGGCCCCTCTCTAAGGGTCACTTGTTCTATAGTAAAAACTTTAATTTGTTATTGTTTTTTTAGGCTGTGTCGAACAGAGTAAAAAAAACTACGACATGAGACAAGTTTAAGTTTTTATTGCTAGTCCATCTTCTCGCATGCTTTTGTTTTAACCAAATATTAACAAACCTTGATTTTAAATGAAGCTCATTTTCTTTACAGTATATTACACATCTTAAAAGCATTGACGACTGTTTGCCTGTATTTAAGTTAAAAAAATTACTCTTATCCACTGTCCATGTTAAAACATATCAATACGTTTTTAGAGCTCGTGAAACGCCAGTGTTTGTTGGTTGTTGGATTTGTCCTGCTAGGTAGCTGCACCTACGCGTTGTAAACGTATTTTGATTCGTATGCTTTTATTGTTGAATTAGAATCTCATTATTTATTCATGTGATTTAAAATGTGCACCTCGTCCATTAAAATATAAAAACGGTATTAACTGTTGTTAATGCTATGCAAACGCAATTGCGTTTATGCTTGTGTTGTTGGAATCTCATGATTTACACGTGAATAAAACAATACCAGATTTCTTAAGATATATTTCTCGTCTTGTTTTCTAGTTATACATTCTTGCTGTGCTCCCCGTATCATGAGTGTTGTGTTTATCTCCGAGTTCATCCTTAAATATATGATGAAATTTGTTTCACATTTTACTAGGTATTTATCAAAAGTCAGCTAAAATACATGACCATGCAGTAAGCATGGAAATAAATCATAGTTTACTATTATTTGTATGACCACTTCTGAATTTCGACATTTGCAAACTTTGTAATCTAAAATTAAGAAATCGCTTCGTTTTTGATAATGTTTTTTAACCAGGTTTTCCGAAGGAAAAAACTGGTTATTAGATTGGCGAATGCGGGCGGGCTGGCTGACGGGCGGGCGGGCGGAACAAGCTTGTCCGGGCCATAACTATGTCGTTCATTGTCAGATTTTAAAATCATTTGGCACATTTGTTCACCATCATTGGACGGTGTGTCGCGCGAAATAATTACGTCGATATCTCCAAGGTCAAGGTCACACTTTGAGTTCAAAGGTCAAAAATGGCCATAAATGAGCTTGTCCGGGCCATAACTATGTCATTTATTGTCATATTTTAAAATCCTTTGGCACATTTGTTCACCATCATTGGACGGTGTGTCGCGCAAAATAATTACGTCGATATCTCCAAGGTCAAGGTCACACTTTGAGTTCAAATGTCAAAAATGGCCATAAATGAGCCATAAAAAAAAATGTTTTCATCCGATCTTTACCAAACTTGGTCAGAAGATGTATCTAGACAATATCTAGGTCAAGTTCGAATATGGGTCATGCTGGTTCAGAAACTAGGTCACGGGGTTAAAAAACAGATTGATTTTGAAACAAGGGGGGTAATTATGATGAACAATCAGTAGCAATGCACATTTTGAGTTGCAGTTGTCTCCCTTCATCAGACATTTTTTTTTGGAAAACCTGGTTTTGTGACAATTTTGTCCCTTGTTTAAATAGTGATTTCTGGATATGTTTACTCGTAAATGAATTACACTTATATCTTTTATAATAGCTTCGAATCGCAAAGTCTTTAATGAGCGTTTGGTTTTTTCTCACAATGTATAGCTCGCTTTGTAGGATTTTGTGTATTTAAAACGAATATCACAGCTTTCTACATTAAATTTCGTTTTCTGAAATTTTAACGGTTGATAATCGGCGTCGAATTTAAATGAATTGTGACAACAAACTACCTCACCAGCTTTAAAGAATTCCTAAACTAAACGAATAGAACAACCATATCAACAGTGGAGATTATCGTGTATTTCAATGTTTGAACACGTGACCAGCCAGGGATGGTTAAAGGCTTCATAATCTATGCAACGTTTGTATGCTGAACCCACATCTCAAAATGCTCAGATTACATGTATTCAATTATAAATGGCAGATTTCTGCTTTTTTGCTTATCACAGAGAACAGCAAATTTGTGGCGTCTTCTGAGAAAACTGGGCAAAATGCTTGTGCGTAAAGTGTCATCCCAGATTAGCCTGTGCAGTCCGCACAGGCTAATCCGGGACGACACTTTCCGCCTAAACTGGATTTTCTCTAAGAAGAGACATCATTTAAACGAAAAATTCCATAAAAGCGGAAATTGTCGTCCCTGATTAGCCTGTGCGGACTGCACAGGCTAATCTGGGATGACAATTTACGCACAAGCATTTTGCCCAGTTTTCTCAGAACACGACAAATTTGATCTAGCTTAGAGACCAGTGGATGTTCGCTATGGCGTGGAAATTGTATTGTAACTGACTTCCAAAGCAGTGAAAGAGAATTTCTTTGTAAAAGTATCCACCGACTGTGCTAAAACAAATTATCAAATAGCGTAAGGAAGAATATGCGCCTGGCATGAATATACTATTTTCAATACAAGTGATGCGTATTGCATATTATTTCATATAATAAACACGTACTCTTGTCGGATATAAAATATGGTTTATTTACCTCCACTTTTATCGTCTGACAATAAAGATTTGTTTCATTTGACTGACTTTTAATGGAACATTTTTTTTTAAATATTGCGTAGCATTTAGGCTATTCTTATCGATGAAAATACGGGGAATATTTACGACCGCATTATTCACAGAACAGATATTGATAATGATTGTCTTCATCTCACATGCATTATAAGTGTGAGTGTCCGTAATCTAGTCTTTGAGAAGTCTCCTTAATAGGAAATGAAAACCACTCGTCTTTGTCATGCTGTTTTTGATTTACGACAAACATGACATCAGTATTAATTTCCATACCACTTGTCTTTTTTAATTAAAGACATTTCTTGAATTATTTTGTTTTAGATTACTCAGAAAGTTATAAGTGCAGTGAAACATGAGTGATACATTGATAAACCGTGTGGTAGGCGCTAGTAACCCGTAATATTTCGTATAATTATTTTTATTTAAATACTGTATGATGAATTATTATATAAAGTTACAAAATGTTGTATGCAGTCAGATGTCATTTAGGTCAGCCATGAGTACAATCTAAGTAAACCCACTAAATACTGTTTGCTGTAAATATTATACGATAACAAGTATCTCACGTCGTTCTAGAGTTATCAATTGGCGGGCCAAACGCCGGAAATTGTTATCAAAGAGAGAGATATCGTCACTTTATATGGGCTATTCAGACGCCTCGCTGTAAGAATAAGTGTTTTGAAGAATACGTCGCAGGTTTGAGGCCCGTGTTCCCGTGTATATCCCCGCACAGGTGGGTGGTTTCCGAAAATGTATGGTTTTATGCTTAGCGATCTTTTTCGAACCTGTTCGTTATCTTGAAGGAACCTCCGAATATGGATGTCGAATTTCATGCTGTCAACCCGCAGTGTCTCCAAACGTGTGTCGTTGGTCATCTGTGACCCATCTTTCTCCGTCAATGTCCTCATTAATCAGCATTCATTGAGCTTCGCTACACTTCACAACCGTCACCACGGTAACATCAACACACTGATAGCTTAGAAACACTGTTGGCAAAAAAGCAATTTCCAAAGAATGGAGTACAATTCATAATTGCCTTCCTTAAAGACACATCTGTTTGAAAAATGACGTGTTATTTCTGCAGGAGTCATAAAACGCCCCAATTACGTTCAACATTAAAAACTAATGACATGGACTAAATTTGAATGAACGCCGTTTATGATGGCGAACTTGTCTCAAGTTAATTGATTCTGGATATATAGATGCGACTTTGCTTGATAATTCAGTGTTACCAATCGAAAGTATTTAAAATAGGCGTCTTTAATTCCGCGCGCTGATAGCGACAAGGCGCGCTGATAAGACGGGAAATGCGACACTGTACGCTGGGCGGGACGGAGATAACAACTGACCCAAAACAATGCTTATTCCCAATGAAACTGACACACTTAACCGTGTCTATATGTGCTAACGAATCTATTCATTCGGACTAATGCAAATACTCTTATAAGTATAGTTGTGTATATTTTTACATGTTATTGTTTACGCATGTGCAGGATTAAACTTTAGGGGTGCAAACGACTGCTTTATTTTTTAGGAGCGTATTCCTTTGCGTCGAAAAACAAGGTTTTATGCTCTTCAACCGGTGTACGAGAAACGGATTTCGATAGTCGTAAGTCTAACAGTTAGTTGTTTATGGATTAGCTATTTGCAGACGACAGACAAACGCCTTTTTTCTGTGACAAACAACACCGTAACAACCACGCCGGTTGCAATCGACACGTCGTTTAGTGCAGACAAGGACCGCTTCTGTTGCGAACAGCGCCTGTCGCTGATGTGCGGGATTCAGAAATACGACTCCTGCAGCCAGTTCAGACACGTCGTTGCAGAATATTCACGCCTGCTGCATAGACTTTGCAAACGATACAGCCGCTCCCACTTTGGTTCATTCAATCCGTGTCCGCGTCAGACCTCACGTGTAATTCTATGTGATTAATCTCCAGCTCAAAATGAATAGCACCTCCACCCGTACTGACATAGGGCTGCAACACTGGGCGGATATCCTCATTGTTGTTCTCTACTTCGTCCTGGTTCTGGGCGTAGGATTTTGGGTACGTAACATTTACGAGTAATTAACGGCTTTGTAAGTTAACATTTCAACAATATTGGCAGATTGTTTTAACAGACATAGCTTGTTTTGATGATTATTTAAATTTCAATGTGTCGGTGCGTTCTCCAAATCGCTTGCAGGCACCAGAGTAACCCTTCTCACAGAAGCAGCATCCACGCTTTTCTAAGTTCATCTTATAGTCCCAGTACACAAGTACTGCAATAAACTAAACTGTAGAAATCGTATCTAATAGACACCCTTTAAACCAAAATACAAAAAAACGGTATAAAATCGGTAAAAATATAAAGACTTTGTATTTTATCGAATGGTTTCTATACAGGAGATACCGTGTAATTCCTCTTGATTTAAATCGAATAGGTTAGCTACGTCCGTACCAAGAGTGCAGTAAAGTGCATATTCCATTAGCACTCAGCGCGTTTGAACAGATACATAACTTTTTAATATTAAAATTACATACAGAATGGTTTTCGGTAACATAAAAATGTTCTTTCATTGGAAGTGAAGCCAGTTTAGCAAGAGATATATTGGGTTGGCATCGGCAGTAATTGACGTGAAGGGAAAAATCGAGTTTAACAGTTTTTTCGACATTTAGAAATTGATCATTAATTCCATGTAGTTGACATGAATGTGCACGTTGTTTGACATGCCCCGTCACGTGTGTTGCAGTCACTATGTCGGCCCGACAGAGGCAGCGTCCGGAGCTACTTCCTGGCGGGACGCAGCATGCTCTGGTGGCCGGTAAGCATACCCTTCCATACCCATCCACTTTGTGGGAACATGCTTGGAACTAAACCCATTTATGCCTAGCGTCTAGAAAAAATGCCTTGGCAAACAGCGTAGACCCAGATGATGCGGCGTCTCATCAGGGTCTGCGCTGCTTGCTTAAAGGAATTTCTGTAAGAAATATTCTTAATAAAGAAATAAATATACTAGACATCCCACATTTTGGAAATAAATTGATCCAATTCAGAAGGATGGGAGAGGCCACTAGGCATAAATGGGTTAAAAAAAACGTACGTGTAACAAGTGGTCGGCTAGCTCAGAGGATAAAGCCCTGGGCAATGAATCGCGGGGTTCGATTTTCGACAAGGTCACATAACCTTTATAGGTATTGGTTATGAAATTATTTCTACGGTCATCCACGTTCCCTACATCTGATTTAGGTAGGTAATTGGCACAAGTGTTTTGTCTTAGAACTGGTTAACCAGCTAACCCAGTCAACGTGTGAGCAGGTTACAGACCAACAACTTCATATTGCACATGTACTGAAATACTGCTGCAATCGACAAAAAAATAAATAAATTAACAAAGCAAACCTTTACTGACAATATTTAGGAATTCTATATGACGAGAAATCTTCCTAGTATTTTTTAAAGAAAAGCCACGAACACGTGAAACACATCACTTGACATTATCTGAGGATCAATTAACTTAGTGTAGATATACAATTTGAAATATCTTTACCGGAGAATTTTGTTGAGTACACGATTTTTCGAAAGCTTTATTGTTTATGTGCCAACTGGAAGATTGGTAAAGTAACACACACACGCTTTAACGTCAAGGCTTTTAAAAGTCGTATCTACAGTTGACTGTTAATGATTTTAAACAATGTTATGTTATTTAAATACCATGACGTTACGTTCAACATGATGGCTTTATTTAAACCCAATATCATAGGTTTCCTATCGTTGTCAATACTCTCATTACTATAGCTATTCAATGTTTGCGTTCACAGGTTGGAGCCTCGCTGTTCTCCAGTAACATAGGGAGCGAACACTTCGTGGGTCTGGCCGGCACCGGGGCAGCGAGCGGCATAGCGATAGTCCTCTACGAGTGGATGGTACGTACGTTAGTCCGCTACGTGTTGATTGTTTTGAGGTAAGTACGGTAGTCCTCTACGATTGAATTGTATGTAAGAGTGGATGGTTCATACGATAGCTGAAAGTAAGAGTGGATTGTAAATACGATATTAATCTATGAGTGGATGGTACGTACGAAAGTCTTCTGCGAGAAGTTTGTAAGTACGATAGCGCTCAAAGAGAAGATGGCAAGACAATAGTCCACTAGGAGTGACTTGTAAGTACGGAAGTCCTGATATAACGATAAGTATTTAACTAGTTAAATACGATGTTACTATAGAAGTTGCTGGTAAGTACGATAGTTACCTGCGGTTGGATTGTATGTACGATAGTCATCTACGAGTGGATGGTAAGTACGATAATACTATATAACTGGATGGTACGTACGGTAGTCCTATACGAGTTGTTGGTAGGTACGATAGCCATCTACGTATTGTTGGTGTATGCGATTTAGTCCACTACGAGTGGAAAGTTAGTACCCCAGTCCTGTATGTGTTGAAAGTGAGACAATATACCTTTACTAGTGGTTTATGAGTAAAATGTCTCTACGCTCTATGGTGCTTTTACATTTAACGATGTTCATGTATATTGTATCAATGGTTTGAATATATCTGACGTTTTCAAGATGCATGTCTTTCGTGAACATAGGTTTAACTGGTATTCAAACTGTATCCAAATATATCGTGTGTGTTAATAGCAATTACTATAACGACGTCATAGCCATCATGTCTCTCGTCGTCAGTGACAAAATATGAGACGCATCGGTAGCTTTTGCGAGAACCTGCTCTAATGAAGCTGGTTTCCTGAATTACTTAGCGCCTTCGCTATTTCTAGCAAAGAGGCGCTAATGTCTCTGAATTCGCTGGGAAAATATGCGCGTCTTAACCCATGTGTCGTTGTTTCGACCGATCATAAAACGCTTTATATTCCGCTATTGAACATTCTTTGCTGACTAGAGATCAGGCCAGTCGGAACCAACATCACCAGCCGACAAAACAAAACGGGAATGATGCAGGCCTTCGGAAAGCTCTTTCATGGAACACCTAAAGTCGTAGCGGTATTTACCTTGTATCTAGTGACTCTATCAGACCTAGCATTAGCAGACGACAATTCAGCGGAAGTCAGTGAACTCCTTACCACGCCAGCTAGCAAACAGCCGACACCGAGATTTCAATGGAAAGAAACGACACACCTGGATAACATTTTGTCAATGATTTCAAATGCCCAGAGGGACCGATTCACGGAACGTAATTTGAATGGACAAGGCGGTAAACACGAGGTGTACATGCTTTGGAGCACGTGTTTACTCACTCATCCGGAAGGATTTCTAGAGTGTGACGATATGATGTTAGGTAATAATGCTGGATCGGAAATTTCAAAATCAGGCACGACGGAATTTCTCCTTTTCGCAATACCTAAATTTACTGCAAACATTCCATTCAGCAGGAGTCCAACCGAGCCCCAGCCTGCGCTCGTGGCGCTCCCAGCTAGCAAACCGTCTCCTCGACCGTACGTGATCGGAAAGCGGCTCACCGACGGTGGATTTGGGTCGCGCGTGAACCAGCTATCGACGGTCGCCAAGAACACAGTCACTAAGGGGGCCAATCTCTACGGAAAATATGGGCCGGGCAAATGAGTGTGGACTCGAACAAGATGAACGATTATTTATTGAATGTGTCGTGTTCTGAGAAAACTGGGCATAATGCTTGTGCGTAAATTGTCATCCCAGATTAGCCTGTGCAGTCCGCACAGGCTAATCAGGGATGACAATTTCCGCTTTTATGGAATTTTTCGTTTAAATGATGTCTCTTCTTAGCAAAAATCCAGTTTAGGCGGAAAGCGTCGTCCCGGATTAA
This sequence comes from Dreissena rostriformis, assembly GCA_007657795.1. Taxonomy (NCBI): domain Eukaryota; kingdom Metazoa; phylum Mollusca; class Bivalvia; order Myida; family Dreissenidae; genus Dreissena; species Dreissena rostriformis. The sequence goes on from VMBQ01001725.1 coordinate 28,251, forward strand.
ACTGTGCGGACTTCACAGGCTAATCTGGGATGACACTTTACGCACAAGCATTTGCCCAGTTTTCTCAGAACACGCCACAAATTATTAAAAAGAGAGTGTTTTTGCATCGGCTCTAGGTATACATGTTTATACAGAAGGATACTTTAATTATGAAATAAAACACGGACAAATAATTACGTATTAATGTACAAATGTACAAATGTGTTGTATATAAATTCTTTCTCTAACAAAACCTTCTAACAAGTAAAGTAAAAAATATTATTTTCCAGTAAATGTTATTTTGTTATTATATTTACCTGATAGACCCCTCAGGCAAGGTCGTAGTCATACTGGATACACGAATAACATTCCAGTGAATCAAAATGTAAAACATATTACAAATGTATTGTATGGTTAACATAGTTCAAAATAAGTCGTTATATATCTTGAATGGTTCAGCAACGATAACACGTACTTTAATCTGAACACTTACTTCTGTTGTTATTTGATCTAAAATCAAATATTTAAGCGAATGTATATCAAGTCGTCCTGGTGTTTAATACCATAATCTAAAACGTTGATAACTCAAAATGTGCTCGCAATTATCGAATTCGAAGTACCGCAGTAGTTTCGTTTTATCAAAGATGTATACAACACTGTTATTGGAATCTGTTTTAAACATTATATTGATGTAACGTGTTATATACTTGTACTTTCCAGATCAGTAAATGTAATGTATTGCCACCTAAATACATTGACCCAGTTGTTTCAAATGTTAGTGTTGGTTTGGAGACAAAGTTCGCTTTCTTTACTGGTATAAACTTCGCTAAATGGTTGATACTATTACAATACGCATGGTTCACGCCGGGTATGCGGATACTTTGATAACGGATGACACTTCGATTCGATAACAGAGATCAACAAAAGCTACGCGCGAGAAGTAAGTTCCTCAGTTTTTTTTTTAAAGTTATATCCTAAAGATTAGTTTTTTAGACAAGGCACATGGTCCAGTTGATAAATGGTGTATCCTTTTGTATTGGAAAGAAACAAATTCACGGAAAAATGGAAGATGTTTGCCCCAAAAATAGAAAACAGCATGAACTGGATGAACAGTAAACATTTCAACGAAATAAAACTACTTGGAATATTGCAAGAAATTGTTTGCTATTACAGCACTATAACAGCATGAAAAGTAATCACTTTGCTTCAAAAACTGAAATTTTGATAGTATTCAATGAAATATAAACGAAATATATAGCATGTTTTTATAAGTGATAGTTGCAAACACGTTGATACCCGATAAATGACACGTCGGATAACGGAATTGGGCACTCTGATAACCGAGTTTCATCTTCTACCTGAAATGCATTGTATATTAATTTATGGCTATTCTTACCAAATATTTTGAAGAACGAATCAATTTGCATAGTCAAGCGCGACACATTGGGAATCTATGCATAACTAAATTACTAAGTGAAATATAAATAATGGCGTTGTTCGTTTTCAAAAATCACATTACTATTGATTTATACTATTACTATTATATAATATAACTCTTAAAACATTTGAATTTCCTCAAAAACGTTAGAAAAATGTAATATGTTGTTACATTAATGGACATATGGATCTTTTTTTCGAATAGCAATCACGTTCTTGATTTTTTTTTCCAAGTATTTATATTTTTTGTTGAACTATGAACTGAATATCCAATTCATGCTGATTATCGATGCAATTTTATTGTTTGTTTGATATAATCCATCGATTTTCCGCAAAAGAAATTCTTCGCAATACGAAGTGCTACACCAGTAATCAATCAAACAATGTTCCGTGTCTGAAAACCAAATGAACAGAAGATAAATGCAAAAAAAGCCGAAGAACTCACCACTCGCGCGTGGCTTTTGTTGTTCTCTGTTATCGAAGTGCCATCCGTTATCAACGTATCGGCATAACCGGCGTGTTGTTGTTATTAATCAATAGGTATTTTTAACAACTGAATGATGATCAAAAACCGGAAGTTAAGGTAATTTCAATCCTCTAACCAGACAGTTCAGTCATGTATGTTTGTCCAATACAGTGTTTACAATTCCACTGTGATTGGCAAGATTGGATATATAACAACTAAGTTTATAATTAAGGGGTGTTGCGGCAGATTATTTAACCGAGGATATATTTATGGCAACACCGGATGCTATTATCACAACCCAATATTTTTGTTATCAGAATCATTACAAATGACCGAGTTTATTCATAATAGGTACAAGGGTCAGTGGTTCGACACCAGGTGCGGTTAACTTTTTTTACTTATTTTTTTCTTTCTTTTATTTCATTCTTGTTTTTTTTTTTTTACTGGAGCTCTTTAGTCCTGGTGTTTACATTAATCAATTTAAAGCATTTAATCACAAACTTCAAAACATGCCGAAATCTGTCAACAAGTCCCTGTTATTGATGATTAAGGTCGAGTTTGATACTGTATGGTCTTATGTTTGTGATTAAATATTGTATTATTGTCGTGTTTTTTTGTAAGCTGTTGTGATCCCAGTTAAAATTGTAAACAATTTCTAATGTTTATGCATATTTCTAGCAATGTATGTAACGGTAGTTGGGTTTTGCCTAATTGCTGTATTTTATGAAATTTTACTCAGACGGTAGGGATGGTTAAACAAAAAAATCTCTGTTAAAAGTGCGGTGACCCCCTTTTTTATTTTTGTTTTATGATAACAATACGTCGATGAACATGTTTGAGCAGTTTCGCAGAAAGTTATTAGATAGAACTTTTTTAAATTCCAGTTTTGTGGTTAAATATTAAAAAAATTACGTTTTTTGGGGTGACATAAAAATTATAAAAATTAAATTTCTTAAACTTTAACTTGTGTTCTCCATTTTTTGGTAGTTTGTGGTTTAATTAAATAGTATATGATGTATCTTAGCTTATATAATATCCACATGTTGCCAATTTCATAGGGTATTAATCATTTTTATGTAATTAGAGATTTTTCAGCTTTAATGAAAAAGTACATGTTATATAATGGTGAATAAAATCAAAACAAGGCCGGTGACCCTATTTTTTTATTTCATTTTTCATATAATATTAGTATATATTACTCAAATTTAAATTTTGAGCAAAAGTTATTAGATGGAAAAAAATCAGCAAAACTGCAGCAACACCCCTTAAACTAGAATATGACTCTACGATTAATCTATAAATCCAGAATGTTTTGTGTGATCNGGAGGCACTGCCATTGACAAAGTCTTCTTCAGGTCTTGGCCCTCTTGATTTTGATGTACTTGAATGTCTTGATTTAGAATTCTTAGATGTGTCTACAGCCTGAAACAAAATAATACCTTTTGTTATATGATGAATTCCTTTGTTAGATTTTTATAAATTACAAACATAAATGAATTGGATTGAATTACAATTGATGATTCAGCTTGATTTAACGACAATTAAGACATTTTGAATGTTCAGACATCATCGGATGACAGAAATTCTTCGCAAAAACATTGAACTGAGTTTGAGTGTAAAATAAATCTGAAAGCAATATTTCAACTATGGTAACACAGCTACAGGAAAAACTTTGCAAGACCGAATTTTCACAAACTTAAATACCCTTTATCTTTATGATTTGCCTCTTTGAGATAAAGTGGTCTTATAAAAGTCATATTTTGATTAATAATTGATTATTTGTGCTTCATAAAATCCCATGGGAAAATGAAACAATTGCATGGAAAAGGCTATTTTGAACAAAACAATTTTAATGAAAGAAATGGAAATAATGTATAAAAACCATCAAGAAATGATTACAAAAAAAGCATTTAATCGCAAACTTTATCTAAAATATGAATATCTTAAAGGAAAAAGGTACTTAATTTTGCAAAATTTCGGTTTTGCAAAGTTTGTCCGTTGGCTGTTGTAAACAGAATACAACACAACCTTATGTTGTTCTTTATCCCCTAGAGGTGACAGAGGTGAGGCATTTTTCTGTCTAGGTGCAGGCTGAGGTTGGGACACAAACAAGTACATATCACCCTTCTCCTCCCTAAAACCAGGACATAAAGCACATAATTAGTTACATGGCACCTTGAAGTCTTATTCAAGTTAGTAAGTTTAAATGGACTGAAAATATATAATTACTATATAAATGTTGAGTTTAATCAAATAGTTCAAAATTAAGTGCAGTCCACAGTGATCTTACCCATCACTCTCGAGGGACTGACCGTCCTCATGGTCCGATATCTGGGCGTCGAGGCCCATGTTGGCCTTCAGGATCTGAATCACATCTGACACCGAGTCGTACACCTCCACGTCCTGTGACTCGTAGTTTGAGGGCCGGTATTCTACACATGGAACAAGACATTGGGTTCACCTTAAAATCCTGTTACAGGTCTGTTTATCTAAAAATCTTGAACTTTGGTAATGTATGTTTGATGCCATTTAAAACAGTCTGGAGGCAAATATGCCATCACTGAGACTAACAAACCAACCAATGAAACATATTTTTTCTATATACTAAAAAGGAACATACTTTTCACTTTTTATGTACAAAGACATAAAATATGCATATGAAGTTTTATCACAGTTGGATGACTAGTGTCTGGGATTTCCCATGAAAACGATAAGTTTGAAGGAGGGAAAGACTCAAGGACAGATGGAAGGACAGACATCAAGTAGGACAGAAATGATTATAGGGGAAATTCATTTCAGACCCACACAAACTCGGACACAAAAGTGGGGACCTTATCCTCCCTCCTTTTGGGAGTACAAAAACAACTGAAAGCATCTTGAAGACGACTAAAACATCCACTTTCGATTCAACTTCACACCTAAAACCTAAAGGTTTAAACTAAACTAGCTACCTTTCTGTGGTGGCTTGGAACTCCGACTATTATACACTTGTCGCCGGATCATTTCAGCCGAGGTCTGTCTAGAACCAGACTCGTTACTGCTACCGCTGGTATTGAGGTCAGTATCCGACACGACCCGGAACCGGCGTGCCTCCTGGTATGGAGACTGCTGAGTGGTCGATATGGAAGATTCACTGGTGCCTAGGCCTTCATCTGGATAATGTTTATGTGAGATTGAGATTACATTCTAACTCCAATATAACGCAGATGACGGGGTCCGAGCCACAAGACCGCTTTATAAACAGATCCGCGTTATAAGTTCTGAGCTCATTTATTGCCATGTTGTGTTGTCATTTGCTTTACATGCATATTAACCCTACCGTATCGATAACTGTATACAAACCGAAATTGAAGATTCAGGAAATAAAGGGAGCCAAGACCCACCAGCGTTATATTGGATTCAACGTTATAACGGAACACGTTATATTGGATTTACAGTGAAGTAGGTTTATAGACTTGAATAAACATTATAAGCAAGGTTTGGCTCCTAGTTCATGTTTTTGTCCCAAGTAAATACACATTTCTAAAACCAATTCTTACTGAGTAATCTTTCGAACTATCATTTCCTGTTTTTGTTAAGACGTTTCCTTAAAAAAGTCACACCCAAAATCATGCAAAAAATTTTTTTATGAAATTAATGACATGAAACAAGGCTTGTCACCATAGGATGACATATGCCCCCTTTTTCTATGATCAAAACCGAAACGCAAAACCTAAACGCAAAGTGTGACGGAATTTCAGACGGATAGAGGGACGGACAGACAGATAGTGCAATCACTATATGCCACCCTACCGGGGGCATAAAAATACCAATTATAGTTTGAATTATTGTTCTGCATGGACTCAACAAAATTAATATCCATACCATATTCAATCATATTTTCCAAACTGCTTGAAGCCATACCTTTCTGTGAAGCAGATTTTGTTGAGCGCTCGTTGCTGCTCCCATTTTTAAACCGTGCAGGTCTTCGCCTCACCCGATCGTGTGATGGCTCCCTAGGGGGATGGGGCTGAACATGGGGCACCTCCACATTGAATGTTTCTGAAAACAAAGTACCGGAATATGCATGTATGAGGCTTTAATGTCTTGTTACTGGGTCATCTCAAATTCAAAATTGGATAACACTGGTTCTATACAATTTATTTTTTCTGAGATTGCTTTAGTTGTTTTGAGTTTACCCTTGCTCAAAATGTTCTGTTGCAGACTTTTCACCAAAATTTAAAACAGTGACTTTTAAAATGATACATTAATGATTGAAAATAAATCCTTAAGTCGACCCTACATCATACTAAAATCAAGTTTTCTAATTACTCACATTATTGTTAATATTACAGTTAATAATGGACTTAGAATCTTTCAAAAATATTCCTAGTTAAACTATGTTTAACAGGTGCATTGTTTACTTAGAATTTTATTAACATAAAAATTGTTGGACTTCTTTTTATATCAAACTGTTCTAAATTTTGTTAACTGTTTTTTTTTCACCNTAGAATTGGTTTGTTTTTTACAATCTGATATGCATATTATTTTCTTTGACATATTTCATCATATAATTAATTTCCCATATGTTCATGTATGTACATCACTGTACATGTATTCAACATGCAATTTCTGGTGCGTATGGAATACATCTCATGTATAAACCATCCATTTTGTTAAAAGTTATTATTCACAATCATACATAACATATCGTTTAAGAGCATTGTATCTTCGTATCAAGTACGCGTACTTGCTGTGGGATATTCTGGCATTTTCTTCACTAGGTGTACACATTACCAGAATACCTAAAGAAGAGGTTTGGAGGCGACAGATTAAGGACTTACCTGAGTGTGCTGTCAATCATTCTCTACATCATCACCAAACTGGCCGTATGTATACAACGGAATATGTGTAATAACCAAACTGGCCGTATGTATAAAACGGAATATGTGTAATAACCAAACTGTCCGTACGTAAACGGTATTGCGTAAAATCACCAAACTCGCTGTGTGTATACACCGTATATTGTGTGCAATCTACAAACTCGCTGAATGTATATACCTTATTGCTTCCAATCTCAGTTTACGTACACCGCATTGCTGGTTATAACAAAACTCGCTTTGTGTAAACCGTATAGCTCGCAATCACCGACCTCACTTTATGTAAACCGTTTTGCTACTTAAGAAGCTGTATGTAAACCTTATTGTACGCATTCACCAAACTCGTTGTATACACACGGCATTGGTAGCAATTACGTTACTCGCTGTATGTAAACCGTTTTGCGAATAATCGCCAAACTCGCTGTTAACATACCGTATTTTTTGCCATCCCCAAACACTATGTTAACACACCGTATTTGTTGCCGTCACAAAACACTATGTTAACACGCCGTATTGCTTGCCATCACAAAACACGATGTCAGCAAAACGTATTTCTAGCCATCACAAAACACGATGTTAACGCACCGTATTTCATGCCATCACAAAACACGATGTTAACGCACCGTATTTCTAGCCATCACAAAACACGATGTTAACGCACCGTATTTCTAGCCATCACAAAACACGATGTTAACGCACCTTATTTCATGCCATCACAAAACACGATGTTAACGCACCGTATTTCGGTCCATCACAAAACACGATGTTAACGCACCGTATTTCTAGACATCACAAAACACGATGTTAACGCACCGTATTTCTAGCCATCACAAAACACGATGTTAACACACCATATTTCTTGCCATCACAAAACACGATGTTTACACACCGTATTTCTTGCCATCACAAAACACGATTTTTACACACCGTATTTCGGTCCATCACAAAACACGATGTTAACACGCCGTATTTCTTGCCATCACAAAACACGCTGTTAAAACACCGTATTTCTTGCTATCACAAAACACGATATTAACACACGGTATCGCTTGCAATTATCATGAAACACAATGTTAACACACGGTATTGCTTGCAATCATGAAACACGATGTTAACACACGGTATTGCTTGCAATCACCAAACACGATGTTAACACACCGTATTGCTTGCAATCACCAAACACGCTGTTAATACACCGTATTTCTTGCCATCAAAACACGATGTTAACACATGGTATTGCTTGCAATCATGAAACACGATGTTAACAAACGGTATTGCTTGCAATCACCAAACACGATGTTAACACACCGTATTGCTTGCAATCACCAAACACGATGTTAACACACGGTATTGCTTGCAATCACCAAATACGATGTTAACACACCGTATTGCTTGTAATCACCAAACACAATGTTAACACACCGTTTTGCTTGCAATCACCAAACACGATGTTAACACACGATATTGCTTGCAATCACCAAACACAATGTTAACACACCGTATTGCTTGCAATCATCAAACACGATGTTAACACACTGTAATGCTCGCAATCACCAAATACGCTATATACACACCGTTTAACTTGCAATTACAAAACTCTTTGTATACACACCATATTACTGGTCGTACTTTGCAGGTGTCCATATTCGCGGGTGCACTGTTCATCCAGCTAGCTCTGGGCTGGGACATGTACGTTGCCATAGCAGCCTTGCTCCTCGTCACTGCGGTATACACTCTGCTCGGTAAGTTATTAATAAACATGGTGTAAATGATGTTCATTGAAATATATAATTATTATGCTGTTGCTGCTGCTGCTGATGATGATGCTCATGTTTTTTTCTACTGTTGTTATTGGTGTTGTTGTTGTTGTTGATGATGATGATGATGATGATGATGATGATGATGATGATGATGATGATGATGATGATGATTATGATGACGACGATGATAATTCAATCATCTTTATATATAAATTAAAACAGAGTGCATGTTCAAAAACACTTCCGGTATGATGATGATGATGATGATGATGATGATGATGATGATGATCATTTTGCAGGTGGTCTTGCTGCCGTGATGTACACGGACACTCTGCAGACGGTCATCATGACGCTGGGCGCCTTTGCGCTTGTAGGCATTGGTATGTTAACGCACAATTTACATAAACAAGGAGATTATAAAATAATTTATGAAGTAATAAATTGAGGAGTGATGGCAACAGAGTGAAATAAAGCTATTGTCATCTTTTAGGGCAAGCCTTTTGAAAGATCTTAATAAATAAATGCATGAGGAAAATGTGTTGTTCCAATGGTTAACACGGAAAATATACCAGATCATAATATTGTACTCTGTATCTTATGCCGAATGAACAATCGTGTTACTTTGCTTATTTGTCTATATACCAAATACAGCAGTAAGACATAATTTATAACACATATTTAATATCTTTCCACCTGATCATTTCCCAGGCATGGACGAGGTGGGGGGTTACAACCGGCTCCAGCGACTGTACGCACGCGCGGTGCCTCTAATCCGGAACGCCAACAGCACGTGCGGTCTGCCGGCAGAGGACGCCTTCAATCTGCTGCGTGACCCGGTGAAGTCAGACCAGCCGTGGCCCGGTATCCTCCTTCAGGCGTCCCTTGGATGCGTCTGGTACTGGTGCTGTGATCAGGTAGGCGGAAGTGATTTCAGTGGGTCCACCAACGCTGGTGGCAGGTCTATGAAGTAATGATTTGCTTTTTGTCAGTCATAGAATATTGTTTTCACTGGCCATTCTAGCAATTAATGATTTCCTGTAACCGTTCCGTGAAATAATGATTTTCTGGTCCCCCGTTCAGGAATAAATGAGTTGCTGTATATTGTGCTTTAATCTCAAAACGATTTTAGCCTCCGAAGAATGCTGGCGAAAAGGTTCAAGCGCAGAACACTGAGTGTAGGATTTGTGTTTGCAAAAAGTTAAAGTGCAAAAAGATTCTTCTAAAAGTAACTTTATCAATACAAAACATAAGCATTTTTAAAATTCCGTTTTCCACATTACAAAACGGAAGATGTACTGTATGTGTACTACGTTTGAGTGCCAGGTGGTGCCAATCCTGAAAAAGTTCAAGTAGAACGCCCGTTTCTAATTCGCAGTTTCTGTTGAGGCCTTTGACTTTCGCATTGCCATTAAACGCTCATGTATGTATGTGGTATATTTCGCGGTTATATATTGCTTGACAACACTCAGGTCTGTACGTAGTATTTGTGTGATTCTATAGTGCTTAGCGACACACTTGCTTGTATGTAGTTTTTTTGCGGTTATATATTGCTTGACGACACACTTGCCTGTATGTAGTTTTTTTGCGGTTATATATTGCTTGACGACACACTTGCCTGTATGTAGTTTTTTGCGGTTATATATTGCTTGACGACACACTTGCCTGTATGTAGTTTTTGCGGTTATATATTGATTGACAATGCATCTGTCTGTTTGTAGTTTTTTTGCGGTTATATACTGGTTGACGACGCACATGTCTGTATGCAGTTTTTTGCGGTTATATATGGCTTGACAATGCACTTGTCTGTTTGTAGGTTGTTTGAGGTTATATATTGCTTGACGATTCACATGTCTGTATGAAGGTTTGTTGAGGTTATATATTGGTTGACGATGCACTTGTCTGTATGCATTTTTTTTTTTTGGTTATATATTGCTTGACGATGCATATGTCTATATCTAGTGTTTTTTTGTGGTTATATATTGGTTAATCACGCACATGTATGTATGTCATATTTGTGTGAGCTATAAATTGCTTAAAGACTGACATTACTGTTTATAGTCTTTTGTGGCTTTATACTAAGTGCTGTACCTTGATAACCCTAAAGCAGCTGATAAAATCCACCGCAGTTCAAACACACACGCTAAGTATGCACATCCTTTTCAGGTTTTGCATCATGGGTATGTTTGCGTTTTTAGTATAAACGTCAAACATTTACAGACATAATGTCCTGTTGTTAATATTACTAAATATATTTATTTACAGTCACTTTTTATTGTTAGAATTCATTGCAATGTACCTGAAAAACGTTTGCCAATAGAACCTTTAAACGTGCCCGAACTTTAAAAAATATTTTAACACACCTGTGACAATTTGTAAGGATATCATATTGTGATATTGATGTTTGTAGCAGAATACGTAAATTTAATTATTTCTAAAAACATTTAACCTCCTACACGTAGTAAAAAGGGAATTCTGTCCGTCTGCCTATGCCTAGACGCAAATTTGTCAGGAGAAAATCTACACTTTCATCTGTCAACGGGCCTTTCAAATAGTATATGTCAGCTTACAAACAGCGAAATTATGTGGTCATTAAAAAAGTCTAAGTAATATTATATTCGTTGAAACAAATACCCATGTGATCAATGTCAACATATATTACAATAAAAATATATTAATAAAGAATATAATAATCAAAAAAGGTCATACCATCTGCCCGACCGCCATGTTTGAAGTGCGTTTGGGAATATGAACTGCTTTAGGATTATCCTGGTATACGCCGTGTATACCGCTCGACGACGCGCATGTCTGCATGTCGTCTTTTCTCTGATATATATTTCTGGACGACGCACGCGTCTGTACGAAATCTTCTTCGGTTGATGTTGCTTGACAACGCTCATGTCTCTAGGTGATAGTTCAGCGCACCCTGGCGGCCAAAAACCTCTCGCACGCGAAGGGCGGCGCTATTTTGGCGGGCTACTTGAAGATCGTGCCTCTGTTCATCATGATCTGGCCCGGCATGATCAGCAGGGCGCTCTACCCTGGTAGGTCGATCAGGCGCTTGCAAAAAATAACGATATGTTAATTAATTATTAATTATATAATGGTTTGATTGTTCAGAGATATCGATTCGTCAAATACAACGACAAGACTTTAACTACTTACCAGTTTTATTAAAAAGTGACATGTATTTCCACACAGTATTTCCATATTTGCCTCAACCTGAACGCTCACAAACTGATCAGAAGCTTCACACGGATAGAACAAACTTGTTTATACTTTCTGTTCTTAAACTTGTGGTTTGAAGATAATTTAATGAACAATATTGATTTGTAGAGATATGTATATTTTATGTGTTCATATTTCATAATGATACGCTCGTGTCCTTGTTTCGCAGACGAGGTTGGATGTGTAGACCCAGAGGAGTGCAACAAGTTCTGCGGGAACCCAGTGGGCTGCTCCAACATCGCCTACCCCAAGATCGTGCTGTCCCTAATGCCGACAGGTACATCTGTGTTATGTTGTTAACTTAACAATATATCCTTATACATGCACGTAGTTAGATTTGTTGTCATTATGGAATAGGTAACCTCACTATTAAATCGTCTGCAAATGTATTATAATTATACTTATACTTTTTATTATACTTATTATTGCATGTATACTTATTATGCTTATTTTTATTATTATTATTATTTTTATTATTATTATTATTTGTTGTTATTATTATTATTATTATTATTATTATTATTATTATTGTTATTGTTGTTGTTGTTGTTGTTTTTGTTGTTGTTGTTGTTGTTGTTGTTGTTATTATTATTATTATTAATATTATTATAATTATCACTATTATTATTATTATTATTATTATGATTATTATTATTATTATAATTATTATTATTATTATTATTATTATTATTATTATTATTATTATTATTATTATTATTATTATTATTATTATTATAGACGATATATGTGATGTCTCGCTCTATCACATATAGATGTTCATATATATCCATGGCCATTGCCTGGCTAGGTTTACTTGGGCTGCTGATGTATGTGATGTCTCGCTCTATCACATATAGATGTTCATATATATCCATGGCCATTGCCTGGCTAGGTTTACTTGGGCTGCTAATGTATGTGAAGTCTCGCTCTATCACATATAGATGTTCATATATATCCATGTCACCCGGATAGGTTTACTTGGGCTGCTGATGTATATAATGTCTCGCTCTATCACATATAGATGTTCATATAAATCCATGTCACCCGGTTAGGTTTACTTGGGCTGCTAATGTATGTGATGTCTCGCTCTATCACATATAGATGTTCATATATATCCATGTCAATTGCCCGGCTAGGTTTACTTGGGCTGCTAATGTACGTGATGTCTCGCTATATCACATATAGATGTTCATATATATCCATGCCCATCACCCGGCTAGGTTTACGTGGGCCGCTGATGTATGTGATGTCTCGCTCTATCACATATAGATGTTCATGAATATCCATGTCCATTGTCCGGCTAGGTTTACGTGGGCCGCTGATGTGTGTGATGTCTCGCTCTATCACATATAGATGTTCATATATATCCATGGCCATTGTCCGGCTTGGTTTACGTGGGCCGCTGATGTGTGTGATGTCTCGCTCTATCACATATAGATGTTCATATATATAAATGGCCATTGCCCGGCTATGTTTACTTGGGCTGCTGATGTATATGATGTCTCGCTCTATCACATATAGATGTTCATATATATGCATGTCAATTGCCCGGCTAGGTTTACGTGGGCTGCTGACGTATATGATGTCTCGCTCTTTTACATCCATGTCAATTGCCCGGCTTGGTTTACTTGGGCTGCTGATGAATTTGATGTCTCGCTCTATCACATATGGATGTTCATATATATCCATGGCCATTTTCCGGCTAGGTTTACGTGGGCCGATGATGTGTGTGATGTCTCGCTCTATCACATAAGATGTTCATATATATCCATGTCAATGGCCCGGCTAGGTTTACGTGGGATGCTGATGTATGTGATGTCTCGCTCTATCACATATAGATGTTCATATATATCCATAACCATTGCCCGGCTAGGTTAACTTGGGCTGCTAATGTACGTGATGTCTCGCTCTATCACATATAGATGTTCATATATATCCTTGTCCATTGCCCGGCTAGGTTTACTTGGGCTGCTAATGTACGTGATGTCTCGCTCTATCACATATAGATGTTCTCGCTCTATTTAACATATAGATGTTCATATATATCCGTGTCCATCACCCAGCTAGGTTTACGTGGGCTGCTTATGTATATAATGTCTCGCTCTATCACATATAGATGTTCATATATGCCTATGTCAATCCTCCGGCTAGGTTTACGTGGGCTGCTTATGTATATAATGTCTTGCTCTATCACATATAGATGTTCATATATGCTTATGTCCACCCCCCCGCTAGGTTTACGTGGGCTGCTGATGTCTGTGATGCTGTCCGCCATCATGAGCTCGCTCACCTCCATCCTCAACTCCGCCAGTACGCTCTTCACCATGGACCTCTGGAGGAAGATGCGCGCACACGCAACCGAGCGGGAACTCCTCATAGTCGGCAGGTGAGAGCAGAAGATATCCGATTTTCGGCAGGTGAGAGCAGATGGTATCCCATTGTCGACAGCTGAGAGCAGAAGGTATCCCATTGTCTGCATGTGAGATTTGAACGTGTATTAATTGCAACACTTGCTATGAGCATTGGTGACAGATGAGATGAGCAGGTATTTCATCGGCAGTTGAGACGCGAAGTTATCTAGAAGGTATCTTATTGTCGGCAAGTCAGATTATAAGAAAACTGATTGTCGGTAGGTTTGAGGATGGATCAGGAGTCTCATTGTCGGCAAGTTTGATAATAAAGAATTGGCAGCAGGTAAGATGAGATTCTATCACTGCCAGCAGGTGAGATAAATACGGAATATTACGCTAGTCAATTGTTCCAAGAGTTTGTATCAGTCGAGTGGCTTGTGTGATGACGTATCATACGAGAGGCGGAGCCTCGAGTGTGATACGAAATAGTGCAAGCCACGAGACTGATACGAACACTTGGAACAATTGACTAGCGTAATATTTTTTTTATTATATACAACAACTAACGAAAACAGTTATCAATTGTATTTTTTTGCTTTTACAAAACTAACAAAACAATGACTAAAATGTGACGTCATTAAATGTGACGTCATTAAAATGTGACGTCATTAAATGGATCGAAGAAAGTAGTCCGGCTAGTATGGTAATACGGAATCGGAAACAGCGAGTAGCATATTACGGATTTTTGATACAACCTGTATTTTGTTAAAAGCATTAAATAGGTATATAATAAGATTATTTAATTGACTGTAGGTGAGATGAGAGAGTCTTTCAGTGTGATCATGTGAGATTGGCGAGTCTATAATTGAAGCGGGTGAGATGAGAGTCTGTCATTGCAAATAGGTTACATGATAATTGATCATTGACATAATTGGTAGAATGAGAGAGTATTGGAAGCAGGCGAGATGGAAGGTCGCATCATTGTCGATCATTGAGATCTATCATTCTCAGCAGGCCAGATTAGATTAAATAATCTGCAATTGTATCACCTAATAATGATCTCTCTGCTGTGTTAATGCAGTCATTGTCTTATGTGACACATAGTCTTTAAGTTACGTCTGTTTTTGACAAAGTGATAATGGAGACTTGATGAGACATTATCTCGATGAATATGTAAAATCGGTGTTGTCTACCTTCTATGAAACGATGTTCATTTAGTACCATTGCATACAACCACCACTATTCCTCTTGACTCAATGACTGTCTCCATCGGCAGAGTGTTTATCGCCGCTGTGAGCGGACTAAGCATCCTGTGGATCCCCGTGGTGAAGTCCTCTCAGAGTGGCCAGCTCTTCGTCTACATCCAGGCGGTCCAAGGCTACCTGGGTACGCCCATAGGCGCCATCTTCCTCTGGGCCATACTCTGGCGTCGGATGAACGAGCAGGTAACACCTCCAGGTGTGGCATGACGTTTTCAGCGCGTTAGCATTTATGAAATGGGTCCCTTATAAACGAATGACTGATCAGTTTTCAGCAATAAGAACTGACCCCACCCTTTTTTTTCACGACAAACCCCTTATCTAAATTACGCCGGTTCTCATCCGCCTATTCGTTCCGATAAAACAATTAGAGGAAACAGTGCACGTGGTATACGTTGCTGTCCGGTTAGCGCAGTGGTTCGTAAACGCGCTTCTCACCTCGGCGACCCGGGTTTAATCCATGTGCCTGAAAGCATGTGAGTTTGGTTGGTGGTTACCATACCGGACATGCGGGGTTTCCTCCGGGAACTCCGGCTTCCCTAACAACCCTAGACCACACCATAATTTACAACTTTTTGAATAATAACTAAATAGCTGAAACTTGCAGCTTTAATTTAAAATTCGTCCCAACTTTTATGATTCTAAGAAGCTAATTAGGTAGAAAATCTGGGACCCACCCCTGACCCTCATTTAATGCAGCCTCAGGCGCGAAAAGACCTCATATACTTCGAAATACACACGCCGTACACGCGTGACGAGTTTAACGCACTGTTTTAGGGGCCAGAATTAAATTTAAAAGATACGTTGACCTTTGAAGACTCCGATAACATATGCGCAAGAACGATGACGACATTATTAGAGTTTCTAAATAATGTTTCAGGGCGCCTTCTGGGGTATAGTTGCGGGGCACACGTGTGGCATCATACGGATGGTTCTTGACTTCGTGTACGCGGCTCCTGACTGCGGCGAGCCGGACACCAGGCCACCGGTGGTGGCTGCGGTCCACTACACTTACTTCTGTCAGATGACGCTCGTCATCACGTCCGTCGTTATCGTCGGCGTCAGTCTGCTCACCAAGAAACCCGCCAGAACACAGGTACTGCAGTGCATTAACTAGCTTAAGTATGTGTAAGCTCATATTTTAACAACCTTTAATCTTATACAAATGTGTATGTAAAGACTAAAATAGTGACGTAATTATTAAATATACATGTAAGCCTAAGAGATCTATACGTGAAAAGCCTACTCTTGGTTTCTGATTGCGAATCTCTTCATCTACCACTAGACCAAAATGGAGAATAACGTTACGAATTAACGCTGGGTGACTGATGATGATGAAACGAGCCAATGCATTTTATTAAATAATGTAGTTGCATAGATTATGCAAACTGACGGCTGCTCTTCTTTTCAGATCGTTGGTATGACGTGGTGGGACCGGTACCGACCAGAGGACATCGAGGTCACACAGGCGGAGGAGGTCTCTCTCAAACCCATAGGTACAGGAGTAGCTGTGACATATAGCTATCGATTGCCATGATTCCGAGATATAATGCCGCATTGCTACTATTAATGGTATACATGGGATGATGATGATGATGATGATGATGATGATGATGATGATGATGATGATGATGATGATGATGATGATGATGACGACGACGATGACGACGATGATAATTCAATCATCTTTATATATAAATTAAAACAGAGTGCATGTTCAAAAACACTTCCGGGTATGTGACAGATGACTCGAGCATGTCCCGTGAGGAGGAGACCAGCCGGGGAGGCACGTGCCGGAAGTGGGCTGACTTCATCTGCGGCATTCCCCGGAAGTCCGATGAGCACAGCCTGGAGGAACAGGCGGCCCAGAAACGCGCCTTTCTCAAGGAACCCAAATTCTGGGCGCACATACTCAACATCAACGCCGTCATGGGCCTCGTTGTGGTTGCTTTCCTGATCGGTTTCTTTCGGTAAACAGCGTCACGAAAGAAGATACTGATGTCGTACAGAATAACATTCGTGTAGACGTGTGGTCGTCTGGATTAAATGCCTGTACCTGACGCTCGTGTTACTTGCCACAGTCTCGTGTTACAACGGTTCTAGAGCCTTAAAAGGGACCAGTGCAAATATTTGCTCGAAAAAAAACAGTTTAACAGCGTTTGGTCTTCAGATTGGTATGTGAGGTACTGTGTCTGCTGTTGCAAATAAATCTGCACAGTGAAACAGTTAAATAAATAGATATTGTAAAACCCAGGCATCAAGATTGAGTCTATTTATAATATATGGACAATTATAACCTTGAAGTCAAAACAACACCATTTTGAGCGTAATAAAGTCAACACGATGTTATGCGGTCCTATGTTTATTATGAGGATATGTTGCTTATAATAATTACAGAATAGTTCTGTTTTGTCGAAGTTACATCTTATAATAAATTTGACGCTGAATATAAAAACGTACATACATGCGTATTTAATTATTATGTTGACATATAATTCTTTCTTCGACCCAAACTTGGTGATCCGGCTTACAACCGGTGTTTGTGTGTATTTCGAAGTTTATGATGCCCTTCCTCGAAGGAGACTGCACTATGTGAGGACCCGGAGTGTGCTCCATCACCCCAGCCCAATTAACTATTTAAATCACGAAAGTTGGGGTACATTTTTAATAATAGCTGCAATTTCCAGCTATTTTTGTTTTACTGACAGATATTTTTAATTTTGTTGTGGTTATGTGTTGTGTGAGAAGCCTGAGTACCCGGAGGAAACCCCACCTGTCCGGTATGGTGACCGCCAACCGATATCACATGCTTTCGGATTCGGGTACTAAACCCGGGTCGCTCCTGTGAGAAGCTATGGTACCCAACCACTGCGCTAACCGGACAGCCCTTACAACCGCGGATGTTTTACATTGTTCAATATAGTTTAATATAACAGGGGAACATATCAATAACCGGTCGATCCATTTATTTCCCGGGGTGTAACAGGGTAAAGCGGCAATAGACACGAGATCTATCTTAGGGAGAGTTCCGGAGAAAGTCAATGTAAAACGATTGAAAACATATATTGACAATTAAAATCATTCCCGATGATTCTCTAATGAATAGTTGGGGATAAGAACACAGAATATAAATGAGGACAATATTGGGACTTTTTGGAAATAATTTTTGACATGAAAAGAACACACACACAAACAAAGTGAACTGAATAAAATAGTATTTCAAACTTACTCAGCTACCAAAATCGTCTTAAAACTATAGCTAATGTTATAAACTACATATACATTTATGGTCACAGGTGATTTGTTTAAAATGCCATTTCTAAAGGCGTGTTTTGCTCCTTCAAAACATTCAGTTTTAGGATATGATACTTTAATTTGTCTTAAGTCTTTGTTAATAAATTGGGGTTTGTTTTTACATAATTTTCATACTCGTTAGTACTACATGTAACGTCATCGACTAAGAATAACAGAGAAGCCCCCCCCCCCCCCCCCCCCCCCCCANATATTTTCGCATACCAGTTTATATTTATTGTTTGAGCATAGTTAAAAATATCATAAAACATGCTAAAACAAGTACATGTATACTGATACCCTTTAAAATGTAAGTTGTAACTTACTGCACCCTATCTGTGGATATTCTAAATAATGTTTTAAATTTGAAAGAGATCGTTCTCCCTTTAAAAACAAAATCAGTTTTCTTCCTATCCAAGTATTTATGTTATGTTCATTTGACACCGATTCATTGTCTATTCAAATTACTCTTTTTAACTGAAGTCTCACCTAACATGATACACAGAACAGGACAGACCGCACTCCAATAACGATCGGTTATCGATTAACGATAACCGCTATTATTCGCGTTCATTATCTTAAAGGGACTTGTTCACAGTTTATTAAAATGAGAATTTTTCAACTTTTTGTCACAGATTCAAGAAATAAATGAACAATGTACATCAGTGTGCGAAATAATACTAATGACGCAGACTTTTACTGAAAATACACTTCCGTTTACGAAAAATCATCGTTAGAAATTGATAAAATTATAAAGAGTCTCAGACGCGAAACGATTTAAAAATTCCGATTTCTTTTGTTATCGTTATATTTTGTAACAACACGTGGATGGCTATACAAAGTATAAAATAAATTGCAACCCATGTAAAGACGGATGGTCAGGTCTGCACATAATGTAGTCGTAAAGACTGAACGACGACCCGAACATGAACTCTGAATTACACACACACACACGTGAAGACGGATGGCTGAGTGGTTTCGGCGCTTGGCTTTTACTCCTTCGGTCAGTGGTTCGTTCCCTGGTGTGGTAAACTCTTTTTTTTATTTTATTTTTTTATTTTATTCTTGCTTTTATATTGGAGCTCTTTAGTTCTGATGTTTATATTTATGAATTTAAAGCATTAAATGACAAACTTCAAAACATGCCAAAATTTGTGAACAAGTCCCTTTAACAATACGTCTTAGTAACCTAATGCTTCTCTGAATAGATAAATGATGGTAAGATGGCCTTCCAACGTGAAATACGGTATTGCAATGACACAAGAACGTGTAATTATATTGTTAAGTAAATAAATCTATTAATGATTATTTATCCAGCGATACAATTTTGACATCGCTGTTTTGAACATTATATCAAGTGCATATGTTATTGATTATCAAACAAACGTTGTCATCGAGTCATTTTTTCTCGGGCGCGGGAAAATAAATAGTAAATATTATTTAAATTTCAATAAAATGTACATGGAGAACTGAAAATCGCATGCGCAGGGTTGGTTAAAATACTTTTAAATCACGGTATATGGGTAGGCGTGAGTTTGAAAAACAATTTAAGCGTGTTTAAAACATATTGGCGTTGTACTTATTTTTCTTAAATGTATAATAAAACTGTGATTGTAACTTTATAATTATGTTCGTGAAACCGAGAACATGCACTGTTTTAATATGCTGCCCTTAATTGTGAGATATGTTCATTTAGGTTTCAAAATGTGAGCTGTTACATCACATTTAGAGATTTAATACATCCGTAGATTTGTCGATATTATCTGCTATTTACAACGTTTATTGACGAAACATGTATGAAATAGTCTACTTCTATTTTGGATTGTCCGTGAGCTTCTCCGTCTGTATCAAGGTATCTCTGTCATAAACTCATTTTTATATGTGTATTGTTTATCATTAATAATAAAAAAACGATCCCACGAGATATCAATACCACATGAAAGTAAGCATTTTAAAGCCACATTTTGTTTTGAACGAGTATGAAAGGAGAACACTTTTATATACCAACAATATGTCTGTCCGTCTACGTGCATCTGTCTACTGCTACTTTGTCATCCCCTGATGATTCTTCGCCCTCTAAAATTATTATTTTATAATGTAAAGTCAGTTCTAGGATTTAATGTATTTAAAAAAAAACTACTTTCGCGGNGGGGGGGGGGGGGTATTGTATTACTTTTGTTATTGTGCCTTTAACGGGTCGTTGTTGTAGTTATAGTTGTTATAGTTTATTTATTTATTATATGAGCAAGTCCTTCAAAGCGATATAATGATATTGGTTCCTCAATAAACGTTGTTGTGTACACTCTTGAAATACTTTGTTTTGTTAGTCATCGTTTTCAGTTTAAAAACATATAAGAACTGTAGGGAAATAAAAATTTGGATAATATAAAATGTCAAGACATCCAAATCACCGCACTACTAAATAAGCAATTGATGTGAAGGGTACGATTTGGTAAAAAGTTTAAAACGTCCGCATTATGCTCTTTCAGCCAATGCCGCTTCAGTAAACCAAAACAAAAAACTGAATGCATACCAAAACACTACCTTAACAATTACCTACAATTATTTTGTAAATTTTAACACAAAACATGGGTTCTCCTATTACATGGCATCGATATAACTCGACATTCGACGAGGCGCACCGCATTCAATAGTGGTAGACGACAGTGTATCATTCGTAATGTATTAGTAAAGGAGTAGTTGGTGCGCAGGTATGTTTCCATATTTATTTATCAAAATAATAGGGAATCTATGTATACTCACTATTTCTGTAAACATTCGTATTTAACTGAAGGCTTATAAACTTTAGCAAAACCTTCACATTATTGGCATGGGAATTTTAAGTTCGTGTAAAGGGGTGCTGCGGCAGTTTAAATGATTTGTGATCCAATAATATATATTTCTGAAAATGTTTCTGCAAATAATACATTAAAAAAACTATATGAAAAATGAAATAAAGACACAGGGTCATCCGCCTTGTTTTGATTTTATTTCAAATGGCGAACCTTTGTATTAAAACTGCTAAATTTCTACTTGTGTCAAAACAGAACATACTCACGAATACTAGTTGAAACTGGCAATTGTTCGGTAGTTTTAAGCTTTAATACACTAATTTGTATTGAGTAAAAAATACACATTACACCTAAAATGTCTCGCAGCCTAGTATATTAGTATACAAAGTATTTTAAAACAGATTCATGAACATGAAACTATAAAGTAATTATCGCAATTGGGATATTTAATTTAAGTCAGTATGTCCTTGATATCTTAAGCAACTCCATGCAATATATAAGATATAATCACCACAACAATAATCATTAAGGTCAATCACTTGGTCTTGTGATACTTAAAAGCTATAACATATTATCAATTATCATCTCCAGTGTGGGTTTTATTTTTTCTGGCACTTATTATCTAACCATCGGCATTATATTTGCCCAACGTTTGTGAAATTGAAAAAAATGTTAAAATTTAGCAAACTTAGCTACACATGTTGTGTATATGTCAATTATTTGGAAAATATTCACTTTCAACAGTGTGTTGGTATTTATTGGTCTAAAATATTTATTTAATGATATATATCAAAATCAAGACAAAAGTTCCATGAATATTGTTTCCCTATCAAAATAATGACTGTCAGTCTGAACATATTGATAGGAAAGATATCTACATATCAGGGTTGCTAGGAACTGCCTTCATATAATTGGACTGTTACAAATTAAGTATGTGATATGTAAATTATTTTGGCTGTATTGTGTGTTAAAGACATAACATTTGAAAGTAAATATCTCAATTGTGTTGATTTTGTTTTCAGTACAGTCAATTTAACACTTTAAGTGGCCGAATTAGTCTCAAAAATAAGACGTTGAACGTACCGAAGTGGATTATTGTGCACCGAATTTTGTAAAGATACATGCGAACGTAGTATAGTAAATTTGAAGTTCAATTGTAATTGTAGTTCTACATGGAGTATTGTGCACCCATGATCATGTGTCAATTACATTCATATTTAAATAATGGAAATAATCGTTGCTCAATCTTACCTTAGATAGCAGTATCACGTTTCTCACGGCAATGATTTTATTCCACTGCACATCGTCGTCGTCATCATCATCATCTTCATCATCGTCGTCATCGTTGTCATCGTCGTCATCGTCGTCATCGTCGTCATCGTCGTCATCGTCGCCATCGTCGTCATCGTCGTCGTCGTCATTGTCATCATCGTCATCGTCATCATCGTCATCATCGTCGTCATCTTCGTCATCGTCATCGTCGTCATCGGCATCGTCGTCGTCGTCGTCATCGGCATCGTCGTCGTCGTCGTCGTCGTCATCGCCGTCGTCGTCGCCGTCGTCGTCGCCGTCGTCGTCGCCCTCGTCGTCGTCGTCGTCGTCATCGTTGTCGTCGTCATCATCATCATCATCATCATCATCATCATCATCATCATCAAGAAATGAACACTTGCGCATAATATTTGTAAAATATATATATTTTCATTTTTTGGTTGCTTTTTGTGTTAAAAATATATAACATCTTGGTATCAATTTTTTTGTTTTGTTGAAAATGATTCTATTTAATAAAAAATGATGATTATGTAGTTGATTCCGATTTATATGACTTACCTCCAAACATCGACTGATATAACAATTCCTGTTGACGTATATCAATGTAGTGGTATGAAAATATATGCGCTAAAACGAAAATAATTCTATTTTTTTGTTCTTATGTATTGGTGTGTTCTCGTTGTGGTGCCCTTTAGTTCTGGAGACAAGCAAACACAAAAGATCGACAAATATCATAATTGTAACAGCGGGTAATTTTGTCATATAAGGGTGTTGTCTAGTTGGCGATCTTGAAGCCTGTAATCAGCCACCATAAATCACGTCCGGTCAGTACTGAGTCTGGGTTTGCATAGTTTTTTTAATGAAAGGGGAGGGGTTTTGTCCTTAGTTTTGGGGGAAACATACGTCAGGAAACACCAATCTTAAATATGTGTTTACATGTTCATTACAGGTCCTTGTTAAAGTTGACTACAGTTGCTGAGTCGCCATTAACAGGCAACATGACGAGGTCACGTCTACTCCTTGCTGGCTTGGCAGTCAACATGACGAGGTCACGTCTACTCCTTGCTGGCTTGGCAGTCCTTGTGTTTCTTTGTGCCGCTTATGTTATCCATGAACAGAAAGGGTTGCCCTTCGCAATTGATGGGGTAAATTCTTATAAATATGACATGAATAAGAAAGGAGGGATTTCTTCATAAATGTATTCAAGCCTCTTTCCTTACCTTCTAGAAATTTTAGTTTAGCTATATCGAACGATAAAGTTAGAACTACACACTGCTAACACAATTCCTGACTCGACGATAACGATCGGCGTCCGTAGATTATCGATTTAAAATTCATAAGTGATCAGAAAAAATAATATATTGACAAGTGACTCATAAACGAATGAGCATATGTATTTTCTATGATACGAGTAGATAAACATATCGATGTTCTATCGATACCAACAAATGTTCTTTGTATTTAATGTATTTTCACCGTTTATTAAAAGTGTGTGGTTATTATAACGTCGTGAAATCAAAATATTGACATCATTTCACAGTAAAACAGCGAACAGTATCGAGAAGTTTAACCGCTATTTGTCCTGGTTGGAAGAAAAAAACCTCCAGTCTGATATAATCCTGTAAACCACAGACAAAAACATCAACTAATTGTTCATAATTATTCGATTCCAGAGATATATTTTTTGTTTTAATATTCTCGTGCAAAAGTTTTTTGGTAGATGTTTGACATGTCTCAAAATTAAATTGTTACATACTGACGTTGCATTGTTGAATAATTTCATATTCGAAAAAAAAACGGCCTTAACATTTTAAACAGTGAATTCTCCTTCTGGCAGATGCATATCGATGTTATTTAAATAAGCCGTGCTGCATTTGCATCGGCTGGCACTTTTGCGTCAGTTCTTAGACAACTGTATTAAGAAGGTGTTTTATTTGTTAAAACTACTGCTTTACTCCTCACACCAAGGTCAGTAAATTGACGCATTGTTGTGCTCCATTATTTGCGTCATATTTTTAAAGTTAAATAGTTTAGAAAGTAGTCATATCTTCGTTTAAATATTATCTTTAGATAAATAGATGTGTATATTATCCACGTTCTTTTTAATGTTGTCAGTGTGTTGGTTGAATATATTAGGTTCCTCAACCAACAGATAAAACTGTACACTACCGCCGTCCTTAACTTAAGACATGTTTTTAAACTGTGATGGTTTCAGATGCAGGAAGAGGAACATAATGAGTCACATAAAGCAATACAGAAAGAAGAACATAAAGAGTCACATATAGCAGAGGAACCACGTGACTTCATTATCCCGAGTGACGACGAGCTGAAGAAGATGCCTTATTCAAAATGGAAGCAGATATACTGGACGTGTGTTCTTTGTTTTCAAATAAATTAGTTACAATACGTTACTTACAATTCTGCCATTACACTCCCGTTGATCAGGGTTGATTTTGTAAATACCCTTTCCTACACTGTTAGGCTAGGTGCAAGAAAAATGAACAGGTCTTCGTTTAAAATATGTTGCCAAACATTATAATAAGTATAAAATTGTAATTGATGTATTGCCCGTATTGTGGTATTTAGTTATCCCTTATTCTTTATTTTTCCAAACAAGTAGCATTGTAAAACCTGTAAGAGGGGTTGTGGCTTGACAAAAATCGTATTTGTCATCTGCTCTAATCCATTTGCACTTTAAGGATTGTGAACGCATAAAGTCGTTATCACTTCCATTTAAAGAGGACTACTCACCAATAACCTAAGTATGGGTATAAACGCGCTAGAAAGGGGTGTAGTAGATAGTCGTAAGAAACGTTAGACATGTTGTAAGGACGTCCGATGAACCGGTGAGGTATATTGTCGTCGCGTCCCCCAGTAGGCGTTGGCATATTTTACCCTCTAGTCAACTACAGCTTCAATTGCCGTTTGTACAGTGAGCTCCTTTGCAGGTACATTAACCGCCTTCAGACGTTGTGTAAGGACGTGGTACGGGTGGGGATTCTGAAGGACGGGGGAAAGGAGATCTGTGCAGACGAACGCTACAGGCCCAGGGCTCCATGCACCATATACTCGTTCGGGTTGGTGCCTTTTATTTTAAACTCAATTAATATATGTATCATTAGGTACAGTGGGGTGTAAATGTGTACTCGTGTGTGGTGTCGGCTTATAGTGTATCATAACTCAGGTGGGTGAACAATTATAATATACTTATGCGGATTTTTATTCATAATTTGCCTTGAACTACTATCAAATTGTATTGATAAAAAATGATAAAATATCTGGCATTAAAATGGATAATGTAGAAATCAAGCAAACTTTCTTTGCTGATGATGCAACATTTTTCAATAATGGAACACAGTCATCCTTGATAAACTTAATTGACACGATTTCAAACTTTGGTAAAATATCAGGCCTAAATCTCAACACTTCAAAAACAACGATTATGAGAGTCGGTTCCTTATCACAAACATGTACAAATATTGCCATGATAAACCCTTCATTTGGACATCAGATGGCACAAAAACCCTAGGAATAACCTTTTATAACAAAACACACCTTAATATACACAAAAATCTAGTACCTAAAATAAACGAGTTTAATGACTGCTTAAAGCGATGGCAACATCGAAAATTATCTCTCATGGGAAAAATCACAGTTATCAAAAATTTGCTCTTCCTAAACTGTTTACCCATTTTCTGTACTCCCGAACCCACCAAAACATATAATAAATGAAATAAATAAAAACATACTTAATTTCAACAACAATATATATCAAAACTATGAATATGGCGGTTTAAAAATTACAGACATAGAATGCTTTCAGAACTCAATCAAGGCTAGTTGGGTTAAACGTTACCTGGATAATGAGAATAAAGGAAAATGGAAAATATTAATTAAACATAGACTTAAGGATTATGGAGATAAACTTATATTAGAAAGTAATATTGACTCTACCATTATACAACAAATTTGTGGAAAGAACACATTTTTAACGATGTACTTTTGGCGTGGGATGCAATAAAACACAAATTCAACCAAACCAAAAACGTAATAGATATACAAGAAAATATTATCTGGATCTTCTATGAAGATTGGTATAGCATAGGAGTTAAATGCATTCAACAATTATATGATTATCGAAATGGAAAGTTTTTTACATTCAACGATATGAAATACCGATATAACATATCAAACAATGACTCCCTCAAATACTTCTCACTTATTTCCAAAATCCCTAACAAATACAAACAAAAACTTACAAATGAAGCAACACATATTCCATATAATAATAACAATTTACAGGATCTGATACAGAAAAAAAATGTAAACAAACTTCTGTACAATGTACAAATAAAAACCGAGAAAGCAAATGAAAAAAATGAATCAAAGTGGAACGAAACTTTTAGCTGTTATATATTACTCAATTGGAAAACGATATACCTTATTCTAATAAAAGTGACTTTTGATATGTCCATGAGATGTTTCCAATACAAATTTATAATGAGGATTATACCGACAAACAAATACCTATTCAAATGCAAAATTAAACCCAGTAGTCTCTGTGATTTTTGTCACTCACACGTCGAAACCATAGATCATTTATTTTGGGAGGTTTGCATATACAGATCCTCTGGAGAAATCTAAACAATTTAATTCAGTTAAATAATATTGGAACACACATTTCCAAAAAGAATGCTTTTTTAGGAATCACAGAAAATAAACCTAGCACAGATGTACTCAATTACATTATAATACTCCTAGAGGTCTATATATTCAAAATAAAAAATATTAACAAGTTACCAATCTTTGAAGGATTTATCACTTTTTTAGACTCAAAAATCAAATTGGAAGAAGAAATTGCATTTATGAGAGATAAATATGACACTCATTGTCAAAAATGGAACCTTTTTAACATTCATTTGTAATTGTTTGATAGTTGTTAAAATAAACTTTAAATCGTTATCAAGATAGTTGGAAAAACACAAAAGTACAAAAGCAATTGTAGTCTTCAAAATTACAAAACTAGTTATCATAAATTAATTTGCATGTGTGTGTGTGTGTGTGTGTGTGTGTGTGTGTGTGTTTGTGTGTGTGTGTGTGTGTGTGTGTGTGTGTGTGTGTGTGTGTGTGTGTGTGTGCGCGCGCGTGTGTGTGTGTGTGTGCGCGCGCGTGTGTGCGAGTGTGTGCGTGCGCGTGTGTGCGAGTGTGTGCGTTAGTGCGTGTTGTGTGTGGGTGAGTATGTATGTAATGTATTATATGAAAACGTCCGATGTTTAATGATAAAATTATTTATGTTATGTAATTAACAGATATATAATTTACAAAAATAAATGAGAACAAAAAAACTTATGCGGATGTGTGTACATTTAAACTCTGGTAGGATTCATTTACTCATTCAGATGTGTGCATATTATACTCGTTTGGCAGGTTGTGCATCAGCATGCACAATCAGTCGAATTAGTGCAAATGATTATGTGGTATGGTTTATTCATAAATACATTGACAATTTGCTCTGCACGAAAACGAGAATAACTTGTAAATGCTTTGTTTTGAAATTGTATAGCATTCTAATAACGGTGCGCAAAGTACAAGTGCATAAGGTGTTTACACAATTCTCAAGCAGGCAAGCGCACATCAGAATGTTATTCGGGTGGGAGCACAGTTTATATTAATTCCACCTGGTATTAAACGAAAATGTAGAAGATACCTTTGCACGAAAACGAGTTCAGAATAATGATAAGGTATAATTCCTGTTCTAATTCAAAATCGATTCTATTTCAGCATAAACAATGACTATACGTTTGACAATGCAGCAGTAGATATGTTTGGATGCGAGGTATACTGCTTTGATCCAAGGTAAGAATAAGTTTTAGTTTCGTGTGAAGTCACATCACAACTTCCAATTAGGCGAAAGCTTAAGTGACTTGGTTACAGACTCGTTTATTTTACAAAACAGTTATGAACTGTATTTACTAAGATTTATTATATACCTGCTTTATGTTCCCAAAAAATAGTTGTATCAATCGGTAAAATACAACTGCACAGAAATAATTGCCGTATTATGCTACTCGCTAGTTTTCCAATTCCGTATTACCATACTAGCCGGACT
Source organism: Dreissena rostriformis (assembly GCA_007657795.1). NCBI lineage: Eukaryota > Metazoa > Mollusca > Bivalvia > Myida > Dreissenidae > Dreissena > Dreissena rostriformis. Next base: position 57,051 of record VMBQ01001725.1, read on the forward strand.
ACTTTTAATGACGTCACTTTGAATGCGGAAAATTATAAGAGCTTTCTTGGTTAATTATGAACGCTTAAACTAATTTTTGTAACTTAAATGATTCAAAGTTGTATATAATAAAAGGAACATAACGCAAGTCAATTGTGACAAGTGTTTGTATCAGTCTCGTGGCTTGCGCTATTTCGTATCACACTCGAGGCTCCGCCTCTCGTGAGATACGTCATCACAAAAGCTACTCGACTGATACAAACACATGGAACAATTGACTAGCGTAATATTCCGTATATATATATATAGTATTTCAAATTTTCGTATTCAATCATAGAAGCAAGAACACATAATTCTACAAATAGCTAGAATCTTCTCTAGAAGCTAAATCTAGTTCGCTACCACGACATCATACATAATTTAGATTTACACTGAGTATTTTAAACGCTTTTTCTTAAAATATTAAATTCCCAAATTATTGATGAAAAGCGTTATAAATGCTGATTTTTTTTATCGACTTTATGATAATTCATAAATGATACCGATATTTTAACACTTTACTGATTCAGGTTATTTCACGTGTTTTTGAGCTAATGTACACAGTATGTTTTGATTCTATGGCATTTTTTTTTTAAATTGCCATTTGACAACATGTGAACAAGTCCCAAGTTGTTATCAAACATCATTGATTCCCAATATCATACAGAAAACGTTATTATAAATTGCATAAAGACCAGTATGATGTATAAGCAATCTTTAATCATTAATGCAGGAGATTTAGAACAGAAATCATTCACAAATTCGGAATGTTCATTTAAGTACTATCAAATTGTTGATTTCCTATAGGAGCTTTTTAAATTATAGACATGTACATTAATTAGAACAAGTAAACATTTATATTGGAAAACGGTTATAAATGTAACATGCACATCCGTTAAAAATACAATTGACTGATACTAACAACACCCTTAGTATGTGATGTTTCCATGGCAGCATGAACAAGGCGTCACAGCGCATTTCAGAGCATGTCTGGTTTTACAATTGGGGCCTTTCTGGAACGAATACGGTCACACGGAAAGGCTGGAGGATGAAAACTCTGGGAACCATTAGAAATGAACTCGGACACTCGAATGTAAACACCGTCTTATATTCAAAGCGTATACTTACATATTCCGAAGTTGATCTTTGTTTTGGCTTTACATTTAGTACGGAAAATATCTTTGCTATTAAACCAGTAAATTGACGATTACTGACCTGTTTTTATTTCGTATAGTGTAAAACAATGCATGTCAACTATGATTATTTTATAATTGGAATTGTGTTAAACACATATTTTTGTAAACAAACTGTGGAAAATATTTCCCATCTACATTTGAGCGACGAAAAACCAAAACCCACAAGAAAAACAGCTGCAACAAGAAAAAAACCGACAGAATATGCTTAACAGAGAAATTGTCTGTACACATTTACTCTTTTGCATACTAAATGGTTATTATATGTAACTTGGTATTTCGAATTTTAGTTGTCTTAATGTAATATGAAAACTAATACATTTGAAAAAAAAAACTTCTTCAAAGGCAAAATAACTGAAGGTTAATTGTATAATATATATCTGAAACCTGCGGTTTCACAGAGATGACGTCCACTGTTCGTTTTATATTTCCTTCCCAACAGGTACTTCTTTGAGAACACGAAATTTTTAGTCGAAAAAACGAAATGCTAATTTAAGGGATTTCATAAAGTATTTGACTGTTAAAAATATCTGTATCTCCTTATGACATTTTTACTGTTTAAAAAGAAGTTACTTAATGATTGTACTAGATTTTTTTAAGTTTTACAATGATTTTTGTTACGCATAGAAAACGATTGACCTCCTAAAGATGGACATAGAGGGCTCTGAATGGGAAACCATGCTGAAAATGATTCCCGCGGGAGACCTTGATGGCGTCAGACAGGTTGCTATGGAGACACACTTCGGTCTTGGAGGAGTTCCAGGAAACATGCAGTTGTCTGCCCTTAGACAACTGTACGACACAGGCTTTCGGATATTCATGAGAGACAGAAACATATTGGCGGGGGTACAAGGGTCTATCACAACGCTGAATGAGATTTCATTGATCAAACTGCTCTGATTTAAGGAGACGTGAAGCATAGAAATCATAAACATGTTAAATTTGCTATGTGTTGTGTTGTTGGGTTTTCGATATAATATAGATTTAGACACTTGAATTCATTTTGTTTATTTGCTTACAAACGATGAGCTATATTGTGGGTATATTGTGTTATTGTGAAATATTTATGAAATGTATCATAATTGTAACAATTCCAATATGTAATAAATAAACATGGTATGTTCTTCGCGCCGATGTATTGGCGTCATTTTTAACCTGTTTTTAAAAGGGCCACAATATATATGCTCTGCATAAATTAGACGATGTTGTCATCCTACAACAAATGTGTGTAGTGTTTGTTGATGTTCCAAATGTACTTTTTTATTAAGATGAAGAATGTTTTCGTTATAAAAGAGACTGTCATCGATCAACCACATTTTACGCTTGAATGTTAATGTTTTGATATTTTGTCACATGCGATACAAGTGTAACGCCAATTCACAAGTGTAACATGTTTTTTTTAGTCTTGATATTCGCAAATATTAAATCTGAGAGGCAATGTTTTAAAATGTGTCACTGCTTCGACAGCTGCTCATTTGATTACACGGGCAGATTCTCCTCACGCCTGGTTGTGATTCAAATAAATATATTGGGGATCATTCAAGCGTTTTTATTTTGTACAATACACTAAAAATTAATCCTTATTAATTGTTAAGTTTAAGGTATACGATTGTATATTAACAGAACAATTGACACGGAACATGTGTTCTTCCGACATGACTTGATATATTCCTCTTTAAATAAAGCTTACATATTTTTAGAAAAAAAACTCATTTCTAGTTATTTCAATCACATGTTTAATAAACTTGTATGCTTTAACTAAGGCTGTTTTAAGGAAGCTCGATTATTTTTCATCTGTGCTATAAATATGCTGTCATAACAACCCACGAAGAGATTTCAAATGAATATAAGTATAAGTTACATAATAACAAAAAATCTCTTGGAACTTTTTACCTCGTTTAGTACATGTAGTTTATAGTATAATATGCATTAAAAGGAAATAAAAATTAAAGTCAGATGCAGTAGTTTCTCTTACATACAGTTGGACTAAATTATGTAGGCCCACTTTAACACAAAAGTGATATTCCAGCCATAGTTCAAAGTATGTACATCTTTTGGGCATAACAGAATTATTTTATTTTTTCAAAATTATTCCATATTTCGCTAGATCTTTATCTCAACGACCGAAAATGTTATATTAATACACGTTTTATCAAACTGTCGTTCACAAGCGTGGTTCCCGCCATGTATAAGCTTTGTTTTCCAAGTTTCACAGCAATCTCATTTGTGTCGCGTGCTGAGAAAACTGGACTAAATGCTTGTGCGTAAATTGTCATCCCCGATTAACTTGTTCAGACCGCACAGGCTAATCAGGGACGACAATTTCCGCTTTTATGGATTTTTTCGTTTAACTGATGTCTCTTCTTAGCGAAAATCCAGTTAAGGCGGAAAGTGTCGTCCCTGATTAGACTGTGTTGACTGCACAGTCTAATCTGGGATGACACTTTACGGACATGCATTATGCCCAGTTTTCTCAGAACACGACAAATTCACGTAAACCTGTCCGGTCTGATTATTTCCGGCAGTAATACGATCTCGGCATGTCAAAAGTTTTAGAAATACATATCAAAATGAATACATATGACAAAATATTGTGTTACAGAAACATTTTCTATCATCGTTATTTTTCTGTTACACAGGGAAATAATAGAAGACATTAATGAAATACGAGACACATCATCGTTGAGTGGGCGACTGAGTTTTTTTTAAAGTTTCTAAAAAGGAGTGTTGGAGTGGGGCATATAGATTCCCCCCTGTCCATTTGTTTATCTGTCCGTCAGATTGTTATGTTAGCGTAACTCAAAACTGTTGCTGTTGATATGATGCAGGTTTAGGCTCGTACAAAACAGCTGTAATTGGGATTGCAATTGTTTCCGGATCTCCTTCTAACAATTATGACATGAGTTGTCATATAATACCATATTTTATTAAACGAGTTCATGAATTCTATTAGTAAGCGAGCCTTTGGCGAGCTTACTAACGAATTTCCTGGACGAGTTTAATAAAAATATGGTATGATATTACAACGAGTGTCAGATCTTTTTTATCACATGCTTTTAAACTAAATAAAATACATCTTAACTGACAAAACAAATGCTGATAGATCTAAAACTTGTTTTCTATCGTGACGTCATTTCATGCTGACGACGTCATTTCACCAAAATAAAGCCATGCGATTGGTAAGTTATTGATTCTGTAGCCAATAAAAACGCTAAAAAAATGTTTTATTACACATGTGTAATATAAAAAAAAAAATATGTCATGGTTATATTTCATGGGAAACAAGGTATAGCATGTGATAAAATAAAAATTGTTAAATAAGATAAATCAACTTCTACTTGTATTGTTATATACTTGTAAGTCCGATTCGGGAGATGGCAGCGCACATAGGTCATTACTTGTTCTTCCATACTTCAAGCTCGTCACAGCATAATCCGAACTATACTACTTAACCATTTTTTCGGCGTTGGCGTCTACGTCATGCTTTAGTTGATGTAAATGTGCAACATTTCTATTTTTACTACAGGTAATCAATTGAAACTTCTTACATGTATTATGGGGTCTTTTAGTGACGTCACTGACTAGGTTCCTGTAATATGACCTGCAATTTTGCAGAATTATATACATTTTTTTACTTACACCCAGACCTTACCAGAACCATCTCCGATGTACTCCAATCCTGACTGCTCTCTGACTTTATCACATCTTGGAAACAACCGTGTCTAAGGCTGGTACCAGTAGTGACCTAGGGCTGTAACGATACATTCGAATATTCGAATTACTCGAATATGGCTGTGGACAAATCGTATTCGTTATTCGCCACCTCCCGAACCGAATCTTTGACGAATACAAACAACATGGTTTCGAGTTTGAAAGTTTAATCATCGTATATTACCTTACAACTGAAGGTTCATACAATAAACCCCTATATTTAAATGTTCTTCTCATTATTCCGGCGTTTTTTATCATGTTTACCCCACCCACTATGTTACACAGTGATATTATCAACAAAAATGGTGTGCACCGGTAAAATATTTACGACATTGAATTGAAAAATATTTCGATGGTTGTTTAATGTTTATTTAGGTAAATACGAGTGATTTGATGCTCAAACATACACACAAATGATTAGCAGATGGAATTTCTTTTTTGTTTATCTTTACGACAATGATTGTGCAACTTACCAACAAACATGGAACCTAGCATGTCAAGTTCCTTAATTGTTCTACTCAAGGATTTTATTGGTACTAGTAATGTTTTTTATGCCCCCAGATCGATAGATCGGGGTATATTGTTTTTGGCCTGTCTTTCTTTCTTTCTGTCTGTCATTGCGTCATTCTGTCATTCTGTCACCAAAACTTTAACCTTACAGTAAAGTTTTGCAATAACTTTTGAAATATTGAACATACCAACTTGATATTTGGCATGCATGTGTATCTCATGGAGCTGCACATTTTGAGTGGTGAAAGGTCAAGGTCATCCTTCAAGGTCAAAGGTAAAAAAAAAACACAAAGCGGCGCATTAGGGGGCATTGTGTTTCTGACAAACACATCTCTTAATTAAAACTGTGTTAAAAGTTTAAGCAGTTCTGGTCAGTGTTTTGTTATTTCAAAGTGTTGTATTGCATATTTTCAGTATGCAATGGTACTCAATTAATCAAATTGACAAATACTCATAGTTTCATACTATATAATGTCATGTCAAGTTGTCAGTATTACTTTTGTTCATTGAAATTCATATTCGCGAATAAATATTCGTATTCGCCACCCTGTATTCGTGATACGTATCGTATTCGTCTCCTAGTGTATTCGTTACAGCCCTAAGTCCAGTACCGATGAAGTTCGCATAAAAATGACCATGTCAACCGCATCGATGGCTAGACTGAGCAGTTTGTGAACAAGCAGCTCCATCAGCTTTCCCACCAAGTACAGGCTTTACAAGACCCTCGTAGTCTCAATCCCACTGTACGGCTGCGAGACCTTGGCGCTTCACGCGGTCGCAGAACTACAACGTCGAAATCTGGCTTGGTTTGGACACGTCACCAGACACGACCCTCTGTGCAAGACTGTACTCCAGGGCACGCTAAAGGGATGTCGCCGTTTAGGCAGTCAGAAGAAAAGCTGGATGGACAGTGTGAAAGAGTCCCCGTGCCTCCCTATGGATGACTTATCTCATCAGCCCACAACAGACCTGACTGGCGGAGGATCTCTGTATTCCTCGTCCCTCATTTCGCCCCCAACGGCCAGACCGTTTAAAGGAAAAATGATGCTGCTGATGAATTATGACAGTAACAGGAATGCTGTTTTATAAACATGTGTATTGTTATGTAAACATTCATTTATCTTAATAAATCGAAGTAACTTTGCAAAAACACAGTAGGTATTCCTGTTTACCATATTTTTTAGTGGTCCGAATGTCTGTGTAACAAAAAGTACATGATGGCAAGGCAGATAAGTTGCTCGAGACAATTAAAATTAGAAGGTTGTTATTTTTTTTAACTCCCTGCATAAATAGTATTAACACAATCCTTTATTTCTTATGTCAATAATGCATATACAAGCAATCAATTAAAAAGAGGGGAAAAAACTTGCAACATGAATTATAATTTATCTGAGTAATTTGCAAACATGTGTACATCCAAGTTACCATTACCGGATCATTACCCATAGCGGATCACTTTGATGTTCAAGACTGCGTATCGCGATAAATAATTGACATTTTTAGATAATATTTTGCACACAGCATCTTCAAGGCCTGTTCTTTAAAACGCATTGATTGAGTCTTAATCGGAGCTACTCTTTGTCAAACATTTCGGTATGTTTTGCTGATATGTATATACGACTTTGTTGACTTCCGTCTCGTTTCCAAATCGAGTTTGAACATTTTTCGCCGCCACATGCTATAACTCTGTTGGAAAGTAAGAAGTTTACGCATTAATTTAACGCCATTTAGTAGTCTTTCTGCCTGCAAAAGTCCATTTCAGTTTTGATTCGTGTTTAAGATTTTGCAACAACTTAAATGAAATGAAGAATTAGGGCAATAGCGGATCAAGCGTGATAATATGCGTATTGATAATATATAATATTAAAATATATGCAAATCTTGTTGATTCTTACAATACGTGATCTCAATCTTAATGTTTTATTTATGTTCCATGTTCAATATCGATGATTAGATATGATTCAAACAATTTACATGGTTTATAAGATGTCCATATCTTTTCGATCTATTTAGGATTTTCAACAGATAATTCACCCAAGAACACCATGCCCCACGTAGCCCAGACCCTTCACGCACGCCACGTACGACTATGGGGGAGAGCGACGGAAGGGTCAAGCAAACGTGATATAGTATTGAAACAGTACCGGGGTATTCACTCAACGGAACTTCTAACGCAACATGTGTCTTAATTTCTTGATTATTTATCAACAGATTTCGTTTAAAAAAACTGAAATATAAAGTGTTAAATAATATTTTTATATATCCTTGAAATGTTATATGAATTAATCCACGATTAGATGAATAATAATTAAACGAGCAGTATCACTCAAAAATAAATAGTAACTCAACGACACAATATTTTTGTTTACTTTCAGTGAAAATCATTTGACATTAATCTCAATCGAACAAGCAGTGAATTACATTTCCAGTTGCTCCGTATCATTTATGTCACTCATTGTTTTGATGACAGATTGACAAATTTATATCATCGAAAAACGATCATAGAAGCTTAATACTGAGAGCCTTTTAGTGTATATAGTATATATTATGCAACGTGATTGTGTTGTCAGTGACACATTGCGTAAATGATAATAATACACGTTATTCTTATTGTTATCTGTTTATTTATTTTTGTTTGAATTGCGTGCCAGTAGACAAATTTGTTGTTAGATCTATCGACAACGAAATACTTAATTGCTTCTATTATAGCAATAATTAAAATCAATTGCACATCATTTCAGACTGACCAAAAGGTCATCACACATAATTACAGACTGACCAAAAGGTCATCGCACATCATTACAGACTGACCAAAAGATCGTTGTACAGGGTTATAGACTGACCAAACGTTCATGTACAGTGTTACAGACTGACCATTAGTTCATTGTACAGCGTTATAGACTGACCATTAGTACATTGTACAATGTTACAGACTGACCATTAGTTCATAGTACAGCGTTATAGACTGACCAAACGTTCATGTACAGTGTTACAGATTGACCATACGTTTATTGTACAGGGTTATAGACTGACCAAACGTTCATGTACAGTGTTACAGACTGACCATTTGTTCATTGTACAGCGTTATAGACTGACCAAACGTTCATGTACAGTGTCACAGACTGACCATATGTTCATTGTACAATTTTACAGACTGACCATAAGTTTATTGTACAGTGTTACAGACTGACTATTAGTTTATTGTACAAGTTATAGACTGACCATTAGTTCATTATACAGTGTTACAGACTGACCATAAGGTCAGTGTACAGTGTTACAGACTGACCATATGTTCATTGTTCAGTGTTACAGACTGACCATATGTTCATTGTGCAGTGTTACAGACTGACCGAAAGGTCATCGCACATAATTACAGACTGACCAAAAGGTCATCGCACATCATTACAGACTGACCAAAAGATCGTTGTACAGGGTTATAGACTGACCAAACGTTCATGTACAGTGTAACAGACTGACCATTAGTTCATTGTACAGCGTTATAGACTGACCAAACGTTCATGTACAGTGTTACAGACTGACCATAAGTTAATTGTACAATGTTACAGACTGACCATTAGTACATTGTACAATGTTACAGACTGACCATTAGTTCATTGTACAGCGTTATAGACTTACCAAACGTTCATGTACAGTGTTACAGATTGACCATAAGTTTATTGTAAAGGGTTATAGACTGACCAAACGTTCATGTACAGTGTTACAGACTGATCATTTGTTCATTGTACAGCGTTATAGACTGACCAAACGTTCATGTACAGTGTTACAGACTGACCATAAGTTCATTCTACAATTTTACAGACTGACCATAAGTTTATTGTACAGTGTTACAGACTGACCATTAGTTTATAGTACAATGTTATAGACTGACCATTAGTTCATTGTACAGTGTTACAGACTGACCATAAGGTCGTTGTACAGTGTTACAGACTGACCATATGTTCATTGTTCAGTGTTACAGACTGACCATATGTTCATTGTACAGTTTTACAGACTGACCATAAGTTCATTGTACAATGTTACAGACTGACCGTTAGTTCAATGTACAGCGGTATAGACTGACCAAACGTTCATGTACAGTGTTACAGACTGACCATTTGTTCATTGTAAAGCGTTATAGACTGACCAAACGTTCATGTACAGTGTTACAGACTAACATTAAGTTCATCTTACAATGTTACAGACTGACCATAAGTTCATTGTACAGTGTGAAAGACTGACCATATGTTCATTGTACAGTGTTACAGACTGACCATAAGTTCATTATACAGTGTTACAGACTGACCATTAGTTCATTGTAAAGTGTTACAGACTGACCATATGTTCATTGTGCAGTGTTACAGACTAACCATATGTTCATTGTACAGTGTTACAGACTTACCATAAGTTCATTATACAGTGTTACAGACTGAGCAAATGTTAATTGTACAGTGTTACATAATAACCATATGTTCATTGTACAGTGTTACAGACTGACCATACGTTCATTGTACAGTGTTACAGACTGGCCATATGTTCATTTGACAGTGTTACAGACTGACCATATGTTAATTGTACAGTGTTACATACTGACCATAAGTTCATTTTACAATTTTACAGACTGATCATAAGTTGATTGTACAGTGTTATAGACTGACCATAAGTTCGTTGCACAGTGTTACAGACTGACCATTAGTTCATTGTACAGTGTTACAGACTGACCATATGTTAATTGTACAGTGTTACATACTGATCATAAGTTCATTGTACAATTTTACAGACCGGCCATAAGTTCATTGTACAGCGTTATAGACTGACCATAAGTTCATTGTAAAGTGTTTCCGACTGACCATAAGTTCATTGTACAGTGTTACAGACTGGCCATCTGTTCATTATACAGTGTTACAGACTGACCCTAAGTTCATTGTACAGTGTTACAGACTGACCATAAGTTCATTGAACAGTGTTATAGACTGACCAAACGAAACGTTCATGTTCAGTGTTACAGACTGACCATAAGTTCATTGTACAGTGTTATAGACTGACCAAACGTTCATGTACAGTGTTACAGACTAACATTAAGTTCATCTTACAATGTTACAGACTGACCATAAGTTCATTGTACAGTGTTACAGACTGACCATAAGTTCATTGTACAGTGTTACAGACTGACCATAATTTCATTGTACAGTGTTACAGACTGCCCATATGTTAATTGTACAGTGTTACAGACTGACCATATGTTCATTGTACTGTGTAACAGACTGACCCTAAGTTCATTATACAGTGTTACAGACTGACCATAAGTTCATTGTACAGTGTTACAGACTGACCATAAGTTCAATGTACAATGTTACAGATTGACCATAAGTTAATTGTACAGTGTTACATACTGACCATTAGTTCATTGTACAATGTTACAGACTGACCATATGTTCATTGTACAGAGTTACAGACAAAGATGCATTGTACAGTGTAACAGACTGACCTTATGTTCATGGTACAGTCTTACATACTGGCCAAAGGTTCATTGTACAGAGTTACAGACTGACCAAAGGTTCATTGTACAATGTTACAGACTGATCAAAGGGTCATTGTACAGTGTAACAGACTGACCATATGCCTATTGTACAATGTAACAGACTTTCCAAAGGTTTATTGTACAGAATACAGACTGACCAAAGGTTCATTGTACAATGTAACAGACTGGTCAATGGTTCATCGTACAATGTTACAGACTGACCAAAGGTTCAATGTACAGTGTTACAGACTGACAAAAAGTTCATTGTACAATGTTACAGACTGATCAAAGGTTCATAGTACAATGTTACAGACTGACCAAAGGTTCATTGTACAGTGTAACAGACTTACCATATGTTCATTGTACAATGTTACAGACTGACCAAGGGTTCATTGTACAGTGTTACAGACTGACCATATGTTCATTGTACAGAGTTACAGACTGGCCAATGGTGCATTGTACAGTGTAACAGACTGACCTTATGTTCATGGTACAGTCTTACATACTGGCCAAAGGTTCATTGTTCAGAGTTACAGACTGACCAAAGGTTCATTGTACAATGTTACAGACTTATCAAAGGTTCATTGTACAATGTTACAGACTGACTAAAGGTTCATTGTACAATGTTACAGACTGACCAAAGGTTCATTGTACAATGCTACAAACTGACCAAAGGTTCATAGTACAATGTTACAGACTGACCAAAGGTTCATTGTACAATGTTACAGACCGATCAAAGTTTCATTGTACAATGTTACAGACTGACCAAAGGTTCATTGTACAATGTTACAGACTGACCAAAGGTTCATTGTACAATGTTACAGACTGATCAAAGTTTCATTGTACAATGTTACAGACTGATCAAAGGTTCATTGTACAATGTTACAGACTGATCAAAAGTTCATTGAACAATGTTACAGACTGAATGTATTGTGTCATGCTTAGCGAACTTTTTCGAACGTGTTCGTTATTTTTAAGGAACCTCCGAGTATCGATGTCGAATTTCGTGCTGTCTCCAAACGTGTGTCGTGGGTCATCTGTGACCGATCTTTCGCCGTCAGTGTCCTCATTAATCAGCATTCATTGAGCTTCGCTACACTTCACATCCATTACCACGGTAACATCAACACACTGATAGCTTAAAAACACTGTTGGCAAAAAGCAATTTCATGAGAATGGAGTACAAATCATAATTGCCTTCCTTAAGGACACATCTGTTTGAATGATGTGTTATTTCTGCAGGAGTCATAAAACGCCCCAATTACGTTCAACATTACAAACTAATGACCTAGACTAAATTTGAATGAACACCGTTTATGCTGGAGAACTTGTCTTAAGTTAATTGATGCTGAATATATAGATGCGACTTTGCTTGATAATTCAGTGTGACCAATCGAAAGTATTTAAATATGCGTCTTTAATTCCGCGCCCTGATAGCGACCAGGCGCGCTGATAAGACGGGAAATGCGACCATGAACGCTGGGCGGGAAGGAGATAACAACTGACACAAAACAATGCTCAATCCCAATGCAAATGACACACTTAACCGTGTTTATATGTGCTTACGAAACTATTCATTCAAATTAATGCAACTCCTCTAATACGAATAGTTGTGTATTTTTTAAGTTATTGTTTACGCATGTGCAGGATTAAACTTTAGGGGTGCAAACGTGGCTTTATTTTGTTCGAGCGTATTTATCTGCGCCCAAAACAAGGTTTTGAGCTATTTGCAGAAGACAGACAGACGCCTTTTGTCTGTGACAAACAACACCGTAACAACCACGGCGGTTGCAATCGACACGTCGTTTAGTGCAAGCAAGGACCGCGTGTGTTACGAACTGCGCCTGTCGTGGTCGTGTGGGCTCCTGCAGCGAGTTTAGACACCACGTTGCAGAATATTCACGCCTGCCGCCTAGACTTTGCAAGCGATACAGCCGCTCCAACTTTTGTTTCATTCAATTCATGCCCGCGCCAGACCTCACGTGTAATTATATGTGATTAATCTCCAGCTCGCAATGAATCTCACCTCCACCCGTACTTACATATGGCTGTAACACTGGGCGGATATCCTAATTGTTGTTCTCTACTTCGTCCTGGTACTGGGCGTAGGATTTTGGGTACGTAACATTTACGAGTAATTAACGGCTTTGTTTGTTAACATTTCAACAATATTGGCAGATTGTTTTAATAGACACAGCTGTTTTGATGATTATTTAAATTTCAATGTGTCGGTGCGTTCTCCAAATCGCTTGCAGTCACCAGAGTAACCCTTCGCACAGAAGCAGCATCCACGCTTTTCTAAGTTCATCATAGAGTCCCAGTACACAAGTACTTCAATAAAGTAAACTGCAGAAATCGTATCTTATAGACATCCTTTAAGCCAAAATACAAAGAAAACGGATTGAAATATGTCCAAAAAAAAGACTGTGTATGTTTATCGAATGGTTTTAATACATGCGATACCGTGTAATTCCTCTTGATTTAAACCGAATAGTTAAACTGCATTCGTACCAAGAGTGCAGTAAAGTGAATATTCCATTCGCACTAAGCGCTTTTGAACAGAAACATAACTTTTCAATATTAAAATTACATACAGAATGGTTTTCGGTAACATCAAAATGTTATTTCATGGAAGTGAAGCCAGTTTAGCAAGCGATATATTCGGTTGGCATGGCCTTTAAAGGACATGTAGGGAATAATTCGAGTTTGTCTGTTATTTCGACATACAGACATTGACCATCATTTCCATATAGCTGGCATGAATTTACACGTTGTTTGACATGCCCTGTCACGTGTGTTGCAGTCACTATGTCGGCCCGACAGAGGCAGCGTCCGGAGCTACTTCCTGGCGGGACGCAGCATGCTCTGGTGGCCGGTAAGCATACCCATCCATACCCAACCACTTTGTGGGAACCTGCGTGTAACTTATAAAAATGTCCATGTAGCAAGTGGTCGGCTAGCTCAACGGATAAAGCGCTGGGAAATGACTCGCGGGGTTCGATTTTCGACAGGGTCACATAACTTATATGTGTCGTGTTCTGAGAAAAAACTGGACAAAATGCATGTGCGTAAAGTGTCATCCCAGATTATCCTGTGCAGTCCGCACAGGCTAATCAGGGACGACACTTTCTGCCTAAACTGGATTTTCGCTAAGAAGAGACATCGTTTTAAGGAAAAATTCCATTAAAGCAGAAATTGTCGTCCCTGATTAGCCTGTACGGACTGCACAGGCTAATCTGGGATGACAATTTACGCACAAGCATTATGCCCAGTTTTCTCAGAACACGACACATATAGGTATTGGTTATGAAATTATTTCTACGGTCATCCACGTCCCCTACATCTGATTCAGGTAGGGCAGTTGTAAGTTATTTGCACAAGTGTTTGTTCTTAGAACTGGTTAACCAGCTAACCCAGCCAACGTGTGAGCAGGTTACATATTATCTGAGGATCAACTAACTTAATGTAGATATACAAATTGAAATATCTTTATCGGAGTATTTTGTTGAGTACACGATTTTTCGAAAGATTTATTGTAAATGTGCCAACTGGAAGATAGGTCAAGTAACATACACACGCTTTAACGTCAAGGCTTTTAATAATCTACAGTTGACTGTTAATGATTTTTAACAATGTTATGTTATTTAAATACCATTACTTTACGTTTGGCTTTATGTCAACCCATTATCATTGGTTTCCCATCGTTTTCAATGCTTTCATTACTGTAGCTTTTCAATGTTTGCGTTCACAGGTTGGAGCCTCGCTGTTCTCCAGTAACATAGGGAGCGAACACTTCGTGGGTCTGGTCGGCACCGGGGCAGCGAGTGGCATAGCGATAGTCCTCTACGAGTGGATGGTACGAACGTTAGTCCGCTGAGTGTAGATTGCTATGAGGTAAGTACGGTAGTTCTCTACGATTGAATTCTATGCAAGAGTGGGTGGTTTTTACGATAGCTGATAGAAAGAGTGTATTGTAAATACGATATTTATCTATGAGTGGGTGGTAAGTACGAAAGTCTGTTGCGAAACATTTGTAGGTACGATAGCGCTCAACGAGAAGATAGTAAGATCAATAGTCCTCTAGGAGTGCATTTTAAGTACGAAAGTCCTGATATAACGATAAGTATATAAATAGTTAAATACGATATTACTATATAAGTTGCTGGTAAGTACGAAAGTCACCTACGGTTGGATTGTAAGTACGATAGTCATCTACGAGTAGATGGTAAGTACGATACAACTATTTAAGTGAATGGTACGTACGGTAGTCCTATACGAGTTGTTGGTAGGTACGATTGCCATCTACAAGTGGATGGTAAGTACGATAAAACTATATAAGTGGATGGTACGTACGGTAGTCCTATACGAGATTTTGGTAAGTACGATAGTCATCTACGAGTGGATGGTAGGTACGATCATGCTCTATAAGTGGATGGAACGTAAGGTAGTCCTATACGAGTTGTTGGTAGGTACGATAGCCATCTACGTATGGTTACTGAATGCCATATAGTCCACTACGAGTGGAAAGTTAGTACCCCAGTCCTGTATGTGTTGAAAGTGAGACGATATACCTTTACTAGTGGTTTATGAGTAAAATGTTTCTACGCTCTATGGTGCTTTTACATTTAACGATGTTCATGTATATTGTATCAATGGTTTGAATATGTCTGACGTTTTCAAGATGCATGTCTTTCGTGAACACAGGTTTAACTGGTATTCAAACGGTATCCAAATATATCGTGTATGTTAATAGCAATTACTATAACGACGTCATAGCCATGATGTCGCTCGTCGTCAGTGACAAAATATGAGACGCATTGGTAACTAACCTGCTCTAATGAAACCGGTTCCCTGAATTACTCAGCGCCTTCTCTATTTCTAGCACAGAGGCGCTAAATTTCAAAATGCTTTGATAAAATGTGCGCGTTTTAACCCATGTGTCATGTTTCGACCTATCATAAAACGTTTTTTATTCCGCTATTGAACATTCTTAGCTGACTAGAGATCAGGCCAGTCGGAACCAACATCACCAGCCGACAAAAAAACGGGAATGATGCAGGCCTATGGAAAGCTCTATCATGGAACACCTAAAGTCGTATCGGTATTAACCTTGTATCTAGTGACTCTATCAGACCTAGCACTAGCAGACGACAATTCAGCGGAAGTCAATGAACTCCTTTCCACGCCAGCCAGCAACAGCCGACACCGAGAATTCAATGGAAAGAAACGACACACCTGGATAACATTCGGTCAATGATTTCAAATGCCCAGAGGGACCGATCCACGGAACAAAATGTTAATGGACAAGGAGGTAAACACGAGGTGAACAAGTTTTGGAGCACGTGTTTACTCACTCATCCGGAAAGATTTCTAGAGTGTGACGATGTGATTTTAAGAAATAATGCTAGATCGGTAATTTCAAAATCAGGCACGACGGAATTTCTTCTTTTTTCGCAGTACCGAAATTTTCTGCAAACATTCAATTCAGCAGGCATTCTCCCACACCTACCGTGCCCCAGCCTGCACTCGTGGCGCTCCCAACCAGCAACACGTCTCATCGACCGTACGTGATCGGAAAGCGGCTCACCGACGGTGGATTCGGGTCGCGCGTGAATCAGCTCTCGACGGTCGCCAAGAAAACAGTCACTAAGGGTGTCAATCTTTACGGAAAATATGGGCCGGGCAAATGAGCGTGCACTCGAACAAGATGTACAACTTCATGATCATGAGTGGTTGAGTGGTTGAGTGGTTAAGTGGTTGAGTGGTTGAGTGGTTGAGTGGTAGAGTGGGGGAGTTGTTGAGTGGTTGGGTTGTTACGTAATTGAGTGGTTGTGTGGTAAAGTCGGTGAGTGGGTGAGTATGTGAGTGGGTAGTTGTTGAGTTGTTGAATGGTCTAGTGGTCTAGTGGTTGAGTGGTTAAGTGGCTAAGTGGCTAAGTTGGTGAGTGGATGAGTGGGTGAGTAGGTGAGTGGGTGAGTGGGTGAGTAGATGAGTTGGTGAGTGGGTGAGTGGGTGAGTGGTTGAGTGGATGAGTGAGTGAGTGAGTGGGTGAGTGGGTGAAATGGTTAGTGGGTGAGTAGGTGAAAGGGTGAGTGGATGAGTGGTTGAGTGGATGAGTGAGTAAGTGGGTGAGTGGGTAAAATGGTTAGTGGGTGAGTAGGTGAAAGGGTGAGTGGATGAGTGGATGAGAGGGTGAGTTGGTGAGTCAGTGAGTCGGCCAGACATTCAGGCATTCAGGCAGTCATGCAATAAGGCAGTTAGGCAGTCAGGCAGTCAGGCATTCAGGCAGTATGTCAGTGATTGGCTTACCGTTTGGTTTTACAAAAAGCTCATATTGTTTCTTAAGTCACGCATATAAGTTTCACTTTAAAATGTCGTGAAACATTTGCATATCGTGGAAGAATTATTAACAGTAGAGAGTAAAGCAGTTGTCAAGTGTTTTTAATTACTTGAACTCAGATTTATGCATCAATGTGACCCTAAAAGTTAAACTGTATCCTCTTTAAGTTTAAACAATTGTCCGCTGGACCATAACGAAGTATTTGGATGTGCTGACTGTATATATACATTAAACAAAACTATTTATATATTCAGCCCTTGTAAAAGTATGCTGATTTATCGCCCCAAGATAATTAAGTATCAATATTCAAATGTATTTTGTTCTGCCTGGTGACGTTTTGAGATCGTATCGCAAACAACATATCGAGTTTTATAACATAAAAAGTCATGCATCGTTTCAGATGACTTATTTTAATGATCTTTAAATCATCATCTTCATCATCAGCAGCAGCATCATCATCATCATCATCATCATCATCATCATCATCATCATCATCATCATCATCATCAACAACAACAACATCATCATCAGCAGCAGCAGCAGCAACAGCAGCATCAACAGCCCCATCATCATTATTATGATTATTGTAAAGTTCACCATCCTCCAAAATATGCTTATTTTCTTTATTGCCTTTGTTACCTAAGTATCCCCACTACCCAGCTCGGTTTGGTGATTCGGTGGGGTATCCGCTATATTTTTAATACCTGGCTTTTGGAAGTTGACTGGATATTCGCGCACGTGTTGTCTTCTCGAAAACCCCATCGTATTAATCCATGACTCGATACTCACTAGATATCTTATCCCAAGCAAGAATTTCAGGCGGGCCGATATTGTGTAAAAAAAAATCTTAAATACCAATCCAGCTTAGTATTCAACAACGGCTGTTTATTTTATACATGTTGCATACCATATGCCAAGCTGGATATCGTTGACTAGAGGGATATTAGCTGTTTGGTATTTTCGAGTATTCCACCCCAGGATTAATATCTCTTGCTAAATATTCGTATATGTTATACCAATTACCGAATTTAATATTGTATGGTATATTCGCAACTATGTTTTTCAACAATAATGAATACTTTGCCGGTCAATGGCTGTTATTCTACAATGTGTATTTTGCGTACATCCAATATTTAGCATGGTATTCATACCTGGATCAATATTTTCCATAATATGATAAACGAGCTGGGCAATATACACTGGTTGAATATTGGTTATTTTGAATTATTATTTTTCGAAATGATTAGTTATCACCGGTTCGGTATCAATTATATTGATTTTAAACATTCACTACCATAATTATCTCTGAATTGATATTCACTATATTTTGAAAACACACTATCGGATTGGGTATAAGGGAGTGGCTGAATATTCGATGTACATTATGCATACACGTTACCGATCATGTAATTAAAGGGTAGCTGGATTTTCGCTGATCTGTATTTTGCAAATATACCCGCACTTGGATGATCATCCATGCCTAAATTATTTCTACATATGAATAACCAAAACCTAATTGTGTCTATACCTTGAATCGGTATTCGCTGTATTTTGTGTACCCTATTCGCAGCTTGGTATTCGATCTTGGCTATTCTACACTGGTGCGATGTTCACTAAACTTTGCATATCAAATTCGGAGTATTTTGGTGGGTTAGTGTAACATTATTATTCGTGAGACACTAATTTAAATGGAGTTTGTGTTTGGAGAAAACCAATAATGTTAGTATCCAACAAATAATAGTTTGGCTAGCATTTTTAATGTATACCAAATTAGCATACTCATATATTTAAAGTAGTGATGTCAAAAGTATTCGAATATTCGAATATTCGATTGAATGGCCAGTATTCGAATAACAGAATTGATATTCGCATATTCGCATTTTTTTCCAAACGTAATTGCCCTAATATTTAATGACCTGCGAACCGCTTACTTATTGGCACCCGAAATCATTTGGGATAAACGTGTTTGATGTGACGTTCTTCGTGTCAAACTGATAACGAGGCCCGTATCAGCGTTGATTGCGCAATGTATTATACACAGCCTAAGAAAGGCCCCGAACTGTTGTTTGTCAATGTGGTGTCAATTAACGGCTTCAATTGACTGGCAAATAATAATTAAGTTTCTGTGATCACAGTATGAACAGCCATTAAAATGTGTGAATAACTCAAATTGCGCAATGCAATATACACACTCTAAGAAAGGGCCCGAACTGTTGTGTGTCAATTAGATGCCAATTAAGGGCTTAAATTGACTGGCGAATAATAATTTAGTTTCTGTGATCACAGTTTGAACAGACATCAAAATGTTTCTTTTTAAAGACGTACATGATATCGTTATTTTAAAATTTCAAATAAAAATACAATTATATGACATGACTTTTTCCTTATATTTGTTCTTGAATATTTGGTGTACTTTGCATGCCTTATTAATATGTCTCTTTATATAAACGTACATGCTATCGTTACTTTAACAGTTTAAGTACTGTAAAAGTACATGATATAAAAGAATTGCCTGATGTTTATAAGTACTTCTGAACTGTAAAAGTGCATACTGTAACAGTATCGCCTGAGTTTTTAATTAGTACTGTTTACTGATGTCATCTAGCGGGATTACATCCGTGTTTGCGTTTATTCTGGTAACATATGGCAGCTCTGTAAAGAGGTAGTCGCTTCCTTCTTTTTTTATTTGTGCCTTTGCCTGCCTATAGACATTTCTATTACGAAAGAAAACACCCCCATTGAAGCACCTTTCTATTACACACGATGTCCCAATAGAGTGTGACGCAGTAAGAGGTAGCAGCTTGGATAGCCATTTTTGCACAGGGGCATATGTTGCAGTATGTCTTATTTATATATTTATTAATTGCATTCCCAATAAAAAATACAATTGTTTGGTTTTGGCAATTTTAAAAGGAATTCAGAAATAGTATTTAATTTTAAATAAAAGTGTGTATTGTTTTCTCAGACTTTCCGCTGAATCGTTAGTTTCCACTTATACACGTAAATTGCATGCTGTGTTTGTGTATTTTGGTTTGTGCAGAGAGACTTGTGCAATACGTGCAATGCATAAGGGAATCAAAAATTGATGCATTGAATAATTTAACGCGATGGCAAGATGTGAGTTTCATCCAAGCACTAAGCAACATACAATCAGGCATGATACAATGGTGTCAATTTACAGTCGTTTCGAAATTCTACGTACGACTGAGGAAATTTACGGCGTATACCGGAAATTTTAGATAAAAACGTGTATATAAATGGACATATCTGGATTCAGAAATAGTATTATAAAAAAGGTATGGGGTCAATAAAATTTAGAGATTTTTGGTTGTGGCAATTTAAAAAGGAAAGAAATAATTAACGTCTATATGCCATTTTCTGGATCCAGCAATGGTATTTTAAATTTAAATAAAAGTGTGTATTTTTTTCTCAGACTTGCCGCTGAATTACAAGTTTCCACGTATACAAGTTCGCGTTACAAGGCAAGTCAAAAATATACTATTGCACTTTATGCTTTCTTTAATCCAGAGATACACAGCTTACCAATCGTAAGCTCTCACCGAACATTAAGAGACCAAATGCGTATTAAAGTAAATTGTTGTATTTTCTTTATTTTTAAAACAGGGCTTGAACGTTCAGTAATAATAATAAGTTATAAAAAAAAACATACAAGTGTTCAATTGTACACACATACAGGGGATAATGGACAAGTACATGGCGCAATTAAAATACTTATTAACATTCGCAATGTTATATGTATAATTAGGTATGTCATATAGTTTGTTTACTAGTGTTTATTTTTCTTTTGTTTTCATTTCCTTAAAATCTGTTCGAGCCACTTTTGTTTTAAGCGCGCTATAAAGTTGAACACAATCTAATATATGCTAATACTGTAATGATTGAAAAATGCCATTCAATGTATAAGAATAAGACGATGAGAATTTCTGTGATATAAAACGGTGATTGACCTATTCATAACGATGAATTTTCAACCTTTAACGACATGGTTGTATACAGTTTGTCGTTCCTGCGTCTGTCGCCATATTGATTGAACCATTTAGTTGTGACTGCCTTTCTAAAGCGTTTGTTACTTGACATTTTCGAAGCATTTGGCTGTCACTGCCTTTCTATGGCGTTTGTTGCATGACATTTTGAAGCATTGAAGCATTTTGTAGTGACTGCCTTTCTGTAGCGTTTGTTGCTTGGCATTTTTGAAGCATTGAAGCATTTGATTGTGACCGCCTTTCTATAGCGTTTTGCTTGACATTTTTTAAGCATTGAAGCATTTGGTTGTGACTGCCTTTCTGTAGCGTTTGTTGCTTGACATTTTTGAAGCATTGAAGCATTTGGTTGTGACTGCCTTTCTATAGCATTTGTTGCTTGACATTTTTGAGGCATTGAACCATTTGGTTGTGATTGCCATTCTATAGCGTTTGTTGCTTGACATTTCTGAAGCATTGAAGCATTTGGTTATGACTGCCTTTCTGTAGCGTTTGTTGCTTGGCATTTTGAAGCATTGAAGCATTTGATTGTGACCGCCTTTCTATAGCGTTTTGCTTGACATTTTTTAACCATTGAAGCATTTGGTTGTGACTGTCATTCTGTAGCGTTTGTTGCTTGACATTTTTGAAGCATTGAAGCATTTGGTTGTGACTGCCTTTCTATAGCATTTGTTGCTTGACATTTTTGAGGCATTGAACCATTTGGTTGTGATTGCCATTCTATAGCGTTTGTTGCTTGACATTTCTGAAGCATTGAAGCATTTGGTTGTGACTGCCTTTCTATAGCGTTTGTTGATTGGCATTTGTGAAACATTGAAGCATTTGGTTGTGACTGCATTTCTATAGCGTTTGTTGATTGGCATTTTTGAAGCATTGAATCATTTGGTTGTGACTGCCTTTCTATAGCGGTTGTTGCTTGACATTTTTTAAGCATTTGGTTGTCACTGCCTTGCTATAGCGTTTGTTGCTTGACATGTTTGAAGCATTGAAGTATTTGGTAGTGACTTCCTGACTGTAGCGTTTGTTGCTTGGCATTTTTGAAGCTTTGAAGCATTTGGTTGCCACTGCCTTTCTATAGCGTTTGTTGCTTGACATTTTTAAGCCTTGAAGCATATGGCTGTGACTGCCTTTCTGTAGCGTTGGTTGTTTGACATTTTTTGAAGCAGTGAAGCATTTGTTTGTGACTGTCTTTTTGTAGCGTTTGTTTCTTGACATTTATTGTACACATATACTATTATTAAATGAACCTTGGAATATAATTTGATTTTAACTATGAATTACATCGAAATAATAGTGCTGCAGCTAGAAGTAACGCGCGTTTAAAAAACAAATGATTAACAGATCAATAAGTTAGAAGAGTTAATAGTATAATTATGTATATTGAATACAGTAAACACATTTTAAGTACAAAACTTGAACGTCAAAAGAAGACGTGAGGATTCGGTATAGTTTGTCTTCTTTCGTTTGCCTACTGAGTCATATCAAATAGATTAAGTGCTAAAATATGAAAATGCTATGGGTCTGACAAAAGTTTAATTTTGAGAACAATTAATTGATACGAAAGTGGAATGTATTTTACCACAGTGGAACGGAACCTTTTTAGTTATAACAAAGTAATAGCATTACGCATAATCGCCGTTGACATCAAACAGAAAGAGATTAAATTAATTTAATTATCCATACTGTTTCGGTAAATAGAACGTTAAAAATGTCAGTAAACGGAGTTTTTTTATATAAATGAACTGTTTCAAACCAACAAAACACGGTACCTTTCTTTGGAATTCGGTCATTTCCTAACCGTATTAGCCAATTTTCTTTCTATTTCTCAACCCAACAATTGTATATTCAATTGTGTTTTTTTGTGTCAATTTATATTTAATATCCCTACCAGATACGAAACTGAGTATAGAAGTTAATTCAATCCAGCCGTTTTATGCGAATATTCGAATATTCGATTGAATGGATTTGCGAATATTCGAATACCGATATAGGTATTCGATGCCATCCCTAATTTAAAGTATGGATGGGGCCGAATATACGAATATTTAAATATTCGAAAATCAGCCGAATATTCGAATCCAAAATCCCATTCGAATATTCTATTTTTATCCAAAGATACTTCCAAAAAAGTTATAGGTACATGTACAAAGTCGCAGTTTTGGTTTCCATTATAAGTCATTGGTTTGATTACAGCTTCCATCAATGAACGAGATGACAATCGGCACACGGGAGGGTATAAGGAGAGGGACCAATCGTAAATTTACTATCAATTCATTGTTATGCAATATATAACCGCAGTTATTTACATGGTTATGTTACCGCAATATAATTGTATTTTTATAAATGATGGTTACTTCGTTGTAACCTAACCATTGAAATTTGTAAACTTATCACAGTAAAATTACCAACAATGCAACCCTGAAAATGACGTCGTTTTTGCGCAATTTGTCAGACGAACATTGTCCAATATGACCTTTGACTCTGTCAAAAAAGAAATAAGCGAAAAGCGGGCTTAAACCTTTAGTGACCGAGAGGTGGACGTTTTTAAGAACTTCATGAAAGATATTCTTCAAAAACTCAAAGCAAACCAAAGCGGTCACTCGTTACCTAATAAGTAATGGACACCATGCTCGTTGTAGTCAGAACCTTGGTACAAGACATTATTTAAAGCCCCATTAACACTCAAAATTAACGAATATTTCGTAAAATATTTCGTAAAATAAAGTTAACCCATACAAAATCAGTGTTCCTTAAAGCAATAGCCAAATGTGAACGCTAGATGTGGTCTGGTAACATAGATTTAACAAGATACATTTTTACCAGACCACATCTAGCGTTGAAATTATGGCTATTATATACGGAACACTGATGTTGTATGTGTTAACTTTATTTTACGAAATAATTTACGAAATATTCACTGACTTTGAGTGTTAATGGGGCTTTAAAAGGATCTGTCTGCTTATGATGTTTACGCCTTAAAACGCAAACCTCATGAATTTATCGTGGTGATAAAACTGTTGTGGTAAGTCTTCATTAGCGACACGGTAATGCACATGGACCGAAGTAGGGTGCAACGAAGCAATACAACAAAACGAAACGAACGAAAATATGTTGTCACAAGATATGATCGAATCCCGGCTGTATAAAGTTTGAAGCAATAAAAGTGTGCGTTTTGCAACAATGCGTTTTGCAAGATAGAATCTGTATTGGAATATTAAATGAGTAAAATAGACATAAAATAATTCTTTGGAACGAAAGCACTTGCATTGAGTATCAAATTAACTGAAGTTTGTATTTAAATAGCTAATACGTATTTAATGTTCATGCCATTAAGCATTACATATTGGGGACTAAAAATGATAACTTCATTCGTTTCAAGTAGCCGATCAAATATACGTACCATCACTAAAACTATATTTCAATTAAGCTTTTTTTTCTTACATAGTTGATAAGTCTATTTATTGTTTTGTTCACTTCGCTTACTGTACCTTATATATATTGAAGAGTACAGAAAACAGAACATGGTTTAAGCTTTGCAAATGCTGATTTTTTTTCTCGCGATTGGTTCACCTTAAATCTTAAATGCAGTCTAACAGAGCTGTCTTCGCCTAACATACCGGTAATGCTGCACTCGAGAAGTAGAAGTGGGTTGTTAATAGGGGGCAATAAAGGGATTAGCGATGGTAACTTAAAGCCAGACAGAGCTTGAATAGCGAATTTTATTGTGAACTTATAGAACGTTTTTTTTTTCGAATATCTGGACACATTGTCTCATATCGGGACGCCGGAACAATCACTCAAATCGCGGGACTGTCCCGTCGAGATCTGGCATGTATGTTTTAATTCGGTTATCCATATATCAAATCAATGATTATCTAGTCAGAATTTAGTTTCTTAATCGTTTTTAATGGTTCATAATTCCAGAAAAAATAGCAAAACCAAAAGCATAAATATTATCGATGGAGAGTAATCCGAATCAATCATAAGTATTGAAATAAATTAGAATAACGGTAATGTGTTTTCTGAAATATCTTAAATCTTATGTAGCTTAACAGTATTTATTTTTAAAAAAAGCATAAAAATAAATGATCTTAAAAAAAACAATATTACTCTATCCTTTTTTCAAAGCTGCACATAACATACTATTTATATTGGCATTTGTGGCAATCAGGAATAGTAATTTGCTCTGGACTGTCATAAGTTCGGACATTTTAATATAAGGTTTAAAAATCGAATATTCGAATATATTCGAATAATGACAAACGAATATTCGAATATCATGTCCAGTAGTTATTCCCATCCAGAATTTTAAGAATATACGTGAACAAGCACGATATGAATAACGTGTTTATGAAGTAAAAGCAAGTGTTAGAGTTTATGATAAAACATTACCTTAAACAAAGTATGCATTTTAAAGCACGAGTGGTACGTATGCTATATATATAATACCCGATTCCCTGGTGGGAATTTTCATTGGCTCACTATTCGCTGCATTACAGGTTGGGTAACTGCTATTTTAATCAAAGAGTTTTCAAAACCATTGTTATCGTTATGAACACGTTAATTAACGAAGTTTAGGATAAAAGTTGAAATTGGCAATTTTTCGGTAGTTTTACGCTTTAATACACTAATTTGTATTGAATATAAAATACACATTACACCTAAAATGTCTCGCAGCCTTATAGATTAGTATACAAAGTATTTTAATACAGATTCATGCACATGAAACTATAAAGTAATTATCGCAATCGAGATATTTAATTTAAGTCAATATGTTCTTGATATCTTAAGCAACTCCATGCAAAATATAAGATAAAATCACCACAACAATAATCATTTAGGTCAATCACTTGGTCATGTGATACTGAAAAGCTATAATTAGCATATAATACAAAAAATTATATAATCTCCAGTGTGGCTTTTTTTTTACTGGCACTTATAATTTATAATCCAACCATTTGCATTATATTTACCCAACGTTTGGAAAATTGGAAAAAAAGAGTAAATATTTAGCATTCTTAGCTACACATGATGTGTATTTGACAATTATTCGGAACATATTCACTTTCAACAGTGTGTTTGTGTTTATTGGTCTAAAAGATTTATTTAATGATATATATCAAAATCATGACAAAAGTTACATGAATTATGTTTCCCTATCTAAATAATGACTGTCAGTCTGACCATATTGATAGGAAAGATATCTACATATCAGGGTTGCTATGAACTGCCTTCATAGAATTGGACTGCTACAAATTTAGTTTGTGATATGTAAATTATTTTGCCTGTATTGTGTGGTAAAGACATAACATTTGAAAGTAAATATCGCAAGTGTGTTGATTGTGTTTTCAGTACAAACAGTCAATTTAACACTTTAAGGTAGCGCCACTGTAATGATTTACCGCGATTTCTTCGAAGACTGAAGAGTCGTTTTACCTGTTTTCTTATGGATATCTAATTTAAGCAAGTACAAATGTAAAGTTGTCGTGGCCGATTGTTTAAGTCGATAGACTAGAAATCTTTTTTGGGTCTTCCCGCGTAGGTTCGAATCCTGCCGACAACGCATTTTTTTGCGACGCGTTTTATTTATTTTCTAACGTTATTTGATTTAATATGGCAAAGAAGCTATGTTTAACATGAAATATGTTGCAATTTTTATGCACATTCTTCAATTTTTAAAATTAAAACAACGTTATGGCTAAATTGGGTGATTTACTGCTGAAAATACGAATCATGCATGTTGCATTTTTATTTTTATTTCAAAAAGTAAACGGTAAATCTGTCTATTTCTTGGTATTTTTGCTGTAGATCTATATCTTTAAAATCTAAGTTCAAAATATTACTTAAATGATACTATGTTGAATTTTATGACACTTTGTTTTAAACCGACCCAATTTCTACTTGGCTGAAACCACTCTTCCATAGATAGCAAGTTATAAAAAATGAATGTCTGTAAAAGTATACTTATTTTATCTTGCTTTAACTTTAAACACCTTTACTGCATCTGTACACACCAACTGCATGCCCATATTTGGAAATCTGGATTAATTACAAAACTTGTATATACCCCAAGGGTGTAAATAAACTGGACAAAAGCGTGGGGTGGTTTTGAAAAAATCAGTATATTTTTTAAAAAAGCACGGAAAGCCTACCTAAAAATTTGCATTTAGTTCAGTGAAATGATGCTGATTTAGAAAATAATACATTAGATTATATTTGGAAAGGTGCCAATTAAAGGTGCCCATTAAGTGGCGCTACCTTAAGTGGCCGAATAAGTCTCAAGTTTAAGACGTTGAACGTACCGAACGTACCAAAGTGGCTAATTGTGCACCGAATGTCGTAAAGATACATGCGAACGTAGTATAGTAAATTTGAAGTTTAATTGTAATTGTAGTTCTACCTGGAGTATTATGCACCTATGATCATGTGTCAATTGCATTCAAATTTAAATAATGGAAAGAATCGTTGCTCAATCTTACCTTAGATAGCAGTATCACGTTTCTCACGGCAATGATTTTATTCCACTTCGTGTCGTCGTCATCATCGTCATCGTCATCATCATGAGTGGTTGAGTGGTAGAGTGGGTGAGTAGTTGTGTGGTTTGGTGATTACTTGGTTGAGTGGTTGTGTGGTAAAGTCGGTGAGTGGGTGAGTGGGTGATTAAGTGAGTGGATGAGTAGATGAATATGTGGGTGGGTGAGTGGTTGATTGGTTGAGAGGTTGAATGGTCTAGTGGTCTAGTGGTTAAGTGATCTAGTGGTTGAGTTGGTGAGTGAGTGAGTAGGTGAATGGGTGAGTGGGTAGTGGGTGAGAGGGTGAGCCGGGGAGTTGGTCAGGCATACAGGCAGTCAGGCAGTCAGGCAATCAGGAAGTCAGGAAGTTAGGCAGTCAGGCAGTATGTCAGTGATTGACGTAAATTTTGGTTTTACTAAAAGGTCATGTTGTTTTTCAACTCACGCATATAAGTTTCACTTTAAGATGTCATGAATCATTTACATATCGTGGAATAATTATTTACAGTAGATAGTAAACCGGTTGTCAAGTGTTTATTAATTACTTGAACTCAGATTTATGAATCAATGTGACCCTAAAAGTAAAAATGTATCCTCTTAAAGTCTAAACAATTTTACTCTGGGCCATAACGAAGTATTTGCATGTGCTGACTGTATACACACATTAAACAAAACGATTTATGGATTCAGTTCATGTAATAGTATGCTGTTTTTTGCCCCAAGATGATGGTCAGCGTTAATTTAGATTCGATATTCATGTGTATTTTGTTCTGCCTGGGATCGTATCGCAGACAAACACTATTTCGTATGAGGGTACACTCTTAACATATCGAGTTTTACAACATAAAAAGTCATACGTTTCAGATGACTTATTTTAATGATCTTTAAATCATCATCATCATCATCATCATCATCATCATCATCATCATCATCATCATCATCATCATCATCATCATAATCATCATCATCATCATCAACACCACCACCACCACCACAACCACCACCACCATCACCATCATTATCATCATCATCATCATCATAATCATCATCATCATCATCATCATCATCATAATCATCATCAACATTCTGAGTAATATTACTTTCCTCCAAACATCGACTGATATAACAACTTCCTGTTGACGTATATAAATGTAGTGTGATGAAAATATATGCGCTTAAACGAAAATAATTATATTTTTCGTTCTTATGTTTTGGTGTGTTCTCGTTGTGGTGCCATTTAGATCTGGAGAAACGCCAACACAAAACATCGAGAAATATCATAGTTGATAAATCATGTCTGGTCAGTACTGAGTCTGGGTTTGCATAGTTTTTAAATGAAAGGGGATGGGTTTTGTCCTGAGTTTTGGGGAAAACATTAGTTAAATACCAAACTAAAATAAGTGTTTAAATGTTCATTACAGGTGCTTGTTACAGTTGTCTTCAGTTGCTGAGTCGTCATTAACAGGCAACATGACGAGGACACGTCTACACATTGCTGGCTTGGCAGTCCTTGTGTTTCTTTGTGCCGCTTATGTTCTCCATGAACAGAAGGGGTTGCCCTTCGCAAGTAATGGGGTAAATTCTTATAAATATGACATGAATACGAAAGGAGGGATTTCTTCTTAAATGTATTCAAGCCACTTTCCTTACCTTCTATAAATTTAATTTTCGCTATATCGAACGACAAAGTAAGAACAACACCCTGCCAAAACAATCAACCTGACTCGTGATTACGATCGCAACGCATGAACATTGAATTATATTTGCGTTGGCTTCCGTAGATTATCGGTTTAAAATTCATAAGTGATCAAAAAAAATAATATTAACGAGTGACTCATAAGCGAATGAGCATAATTATTTTTTTATGATACGAGTGGATAAACATCGATGTTCTATCGATACCAAAACATGTTCATTGTTTTTAAAAAAAAATCGCCGTTTATTAAAAATTGTGCGGTTATTATTACGTCGTGGAATTATAATAATGACATCATTTCACAATAAAACAGTGAACAGTATCGAGAAGTTTAACTGTTATTTGTCCTGGTTGGAAGTAGTGAACCTCCAGTCTGATATAATCCTATAAACCACAGAAAAACATCAACTAATTGTTCATAATTATTCGATTCCAGAGATTTAATATTTTAGTTTAAAAATTCTCGTGCAAAAGTATTTTGGTTGATGCTTGACATGTCTCACAATTAAAGTGCTACATACTGACGTTGCATTGTTGAATAATTTCATATTTGAAAAATGACCTTAACATTTAAACAGTGAATTCTCCTCCCGGCGGATGTATATCGATGTTATTCAAATAAGCCATACTGCATTTGCATCGGCTGGCACTTTTGCGTCGGTTATTAGACGTCTGTATTAAGAAGGTGTTTTCTTTGTTAAAACTACTTCTTTACTCTTCACACCAAGGTCAGTAAATTGACGCATTGTTGTGCTCCATTCATTGCTCCATATTATCAAAGTTAAATAGTTTAGAAAGTAGTCATAGCTTCGTTAAAATATTATCTTTAGATAAACATATCTATATATTATCCAGTTTTTTTTTTAAATGTTGTCAGTGTGTCGGTTGAATATATTAGGTTCCTCAACCAACAGACCAACAGATAAAACTGTACACTACCGCCGTCCTTAACTTAAGACATGTTTGTAAACTGTGATGGTTTCAGATACAGAAAGAGGAACATAATGAGTCACATAAAACGATACAGAAAGAAGAACATAAAGAGTCACATATAGCAGAGGAACCACGTGACTTCATTATCCCGAGTGACGACGAGCTGAAGAAGATGCCTAATACAAAATGGAAGCAGATATATTGGACGTGTGTTCTTTGTTTTCAAATTAATTAGTTACAATACGTTACTTACAATTCTGTCCTAACACTCCCGTTGATCAGGGTTGATTTTGTAAATACCCTTTCCTACACTGTTAGGCAAGGTGCAAGAAAAATGAAAAGGTCTTCGTTTAAAATATGTTGCCAAACATTATAATAAGTTTAAAATTGTAATTGATGTTCTGCCCGTATTGAGGTATTTAGTTATCCCTTATTCTTTATTTTTTCCAAACAAGTAGCAGTGTTAAACCTGTAAGAGGGGTTGTGGCTTGACAAAAATCGTATTTGTCATCTGCTCTAATCTATTTGCACTTTATGGATTGTAAACGCATAAAGTCGTTATCACTTCCATTAAAAGAGGACTACTCACCAATACCCTAAGTCTGGATATAAACGCGCTAGAAAGGGGTGTAGTAGATAGTCGTAAGAAACGTTAGACATGTTGTAAGGACGTCCGATGAACCTGTGAGGAATATGGTCGTCGCGTCCCCCAGTAGGTGTTGGCATATTTTACCCTCTAGTCAACTACAGCTTCTATTGCCGTTTGTACAGTGAGCTCCTTTGCAGGTACATTAACCGCCTTCAGACGCTGTGTAAGGACGTGGTCCGGGTGGGGAGTCTGAAGGACGGGGGAAAGGAGATATGTGCGGACGAACGCTACAAGCCAAGGGCTCCATGCATCATATACTCGTTCGGGTTGGTGCCTCTTATTTTAAACTCAATTAATATCACTGGGGGCTGACGAGGTCAAAGCGTAGTCCGTTTGTCGACGACGTCGGGTATATGTTTTAATACGAAACACTGTGAAACAACTCGTCAGCCCCAGTGAATATATGCATAATTTGGTACAGAGGGGTGTAAATGTGCACTCGTGTGTGGTGTCGGCTTATAGTGTATCATAACTCATGTGGGTGCACAATTATAAAATACTTATGCGGATGGGTGTACATTTAAACTCCTCTTGAAGTGTTCATTGTGTTTACTCATTCAGATGTGTTAATATTATACTCGTTCGGCAGGGTGTGCATTAGCATTCACAATCAGTCGAATTAGTGTAAATGATTATGTGGTATGGTTTATTCATAAATATGTTGACAATTTTATCTGCACGAAAACGAGAACAACTTGTAAATGCTGTGTTTTGCAATTTTATAAGCATTCTAATAACGGTGCGCAAAGTACAAGTGCATAAGGTGTGCACACAATTCTCAAGCAGGCAAGCGCACATCAGAACGTTATTCGGGTGGGAGCACAGTTTATATTCATTCCACCTGGTATTAAACGAAAATGTAGAAGATACCTTTGCACGAAAACTAGTTCAGAATAATGATAAAGTACAATTCCCGTTCTGAATCAAAATCGATTCTATTTCAGCATAAACCATGACTATACGTTTGACAATGCAGCAGTTGATATGTTTGGATGCGACGTATACTGCTTTGATCCAAGGTAAGAATGAGTATTAGTTTCGTGTGAAGTCACATCACAATTGCCAATTAAGCGAAAGCTTAAGTGACTTGTTTACAGACTCGTTTATTTTACAAAACAGTTATGAACCGTATTTACTAAGATAAACATGTATATAGTATTTCAAATTTTCGTATTCAATCATGGAAGCAAGAACACATAAAACTGCTAAAAGCTAGAATATTCTCTAGAAGCTAAATCTAGTTCGCTACCACTACATCATACATACTT
Organism: Dreissena rostriformis; assembly: GCA_007657795.1. Taxonomy (NCBI): domain Eukaryota; kingdom Metazoa; phylum Mollusca; class Bivalvia; order Myida; family Dreissenidae; genus Dreissena; species Dreissena rostriformis. The sequence goes on from VMBQ01001725.1 coordinate 89,400, forward strand.
TAGATTTACATTATTTTATTACAGTAGTTTAAACTCTTTTTCTTAAAAGATTATATTCCCAAATTATTGATGAAAAGCGTTATAAATGCTGAATTATTTATCGACTTTATGATAATTCATAAATGATACCGATATGTTTAACACTTTACTGATTCAGGTTATTTCACGTGTTTTTGAGCTACTGTACACAGTATGTTTTGATTCCATGGCATTGTTTTTTGATTGCCATTTGACAACATGTCAACAAGTCCCAAGTTGTTATCAAACATCATTGATTATCAAAATTATACAGAAAACGTTATTATAAATTGCATATAGACCAGTATTTTGTACAAGCAATGGTCTTTAATCCTTAATGCAGGGGATTTAGAACAGAAATCGTTCAAAATTCGGAATGTTCATTTAAGTACTATTAAATTGTTGATTTCCTATAGGAGCTTTTTAAATAATAGACATGTACATTAATTAGAACAAGTAAACATTTATATTTGAAAAATGTTATAAATGTAACATGCACATCCGTTAAAAATACAATTAACTGATATGAACAACACCCTTAGTATGTGATGTTTTCATGGCAGCATGAACAAGGCGTCACAGCGCATTTCAGAGCATGTCTGGTTTTACAATTGGGGCCTTTCTGGAACGAATACGGTCACAGGGGCTGGCTGGACGATGAAAACTCTGGGAACCATAAGAAAGGAACTCGGACACTCGAATGTAAACACCGTCTTATATTCAAAAAGTATACTTACATATTCCGAAATTGATCCTTGTTTTGGCTTTACATTTAATACGGAAAATATCTTTGCTATTGGACCAGTTAATTGACGACTACTGACCTGTATTTATTTCGTATAGTGTAAAAAAATGCCTGTCATTTAAAATTATTTTATAATTGGAATTGTGTAAAACACATATTTTCGTAAACCAACTGTCGAACATATTTCCCATCTACATTTGTGCGACGAAAAACCAAAACCCACAAAAAACAGCTGCAACAAGAAAACAAAACACAGAATATGCTTAACAGAGAAATTGTCTGCACACATTTACTCTTTTGGATACTAAATGGTTATTGTATGTAACTTGGTATTTCGAATTTTAATTGTCTTAATTTAAAATGAAAACTCATAAATTAAAAAAAAAAAAATCTTCAAAGGCAAAATAAATGAAGGTTAATTGTATACTATATATCTGAAATCTTCGGTTTCACAGAGATGACGCCCACTGTTCGTTTTATATTTCCTTCCCACAGGTACTTCTTTGAGAACACGAATTTTTTAGTCGAACAAACGAAATGCTAATTTCAGCGATTTCATAAAGTATTTGACTGTAAAAAATATATGACATTTTTACTGTTTAAAAAGAAGTTACTTAATGATTGTTCTAGATTTTTTTAAGTTTAACAATTATTTTGGTTACGCATAGAAAACGATTGACCTCCTAAAGATGGACATAGAGGGCTCTGAATGGGATACCCTGCTGCAAATGATTCCCGCGGGAGACCTTGCTGGCGTCAAGCAGGTTGCTATGGAGACTCACTTCGGTTATGGAGGAGTTTCAGGAAACTCGCAGTTATCTGCTCTTAGACAACTGTACGACACAGGCTTTCGGATATTCATGAGGGACAGAAACATATTGTCGGGGGTAGAAGGGTCTATGACAACGCTGAATGAGATTTCATTGATCAAACTGCTCTGATGTAACCTCGATATACTATAGATTTGTTCACACTGTACAATGAAGACACTTGAATTCATTTTGTGTTATTTGCTTACAAACGATGGGCTATATCGTGGGTATATTGTTTCATTGTGAAATATTTATTAAATGTATCATAATTGTAACAATTCCAATATGTAATAAGTATACATGTTATGTTCTTCGCGCTGATGTATTGGCGTCATTTTTCACCTGTTTTTAAACGGGCCACAATATATATATGCTCTGCATAAATAAGACCAAGAATAGTGTCACCCTACAACAAATGTATGTGGTGTTGATGTTCAATTATTATTTTTTTATTAAGACGAAGAATGTTTTCGTTATAAAAAAGACTGTCATCGATCAACCACATGTTACGCTTAAATGTTAATGTTTTAATATTCTGTCACATGCGATACAAGTGTAACATGTTGTTTTAGTCTTGATATGTGCAAATATTAAATCTGAGAGGCAATGTGTTAAAATGTGTCACTGCTTCAACAGCTGCTCATTTGATTACAAGGGCAGATTCTCCTCGCGCCTGATTGTGTTTCAAATGAATATATTGAGGGTCATTCAAGCGTTATTATTTTGTACAATACACTAACAATTGATCTTTATTAATTGTTAAGTTTAAGGTCTACGATTTTATATTATAACAGAACAAATGACACGGAACATGTGTTCTTCCGACATGACTTGATATATTCCTGTTTAAATAAAGCTTACATATGTTTAGCAAAACTCATTTCTAGTTATTTCAATCACATGTTTAATAAACTTTTATGCTTTAACTAAGGCTGTTTTAAGGAAGCTCGATTATGTTTCATCCGTGCAATAAATATTCTGTCATAACAACCCACGAAGAGATTTCAAATGAATATGAGTATAAGTTACATAATAACAAAAAACTCTTGAGGAACTTTTTACCTCGTTTAGAACATGTAGTTTATAGTATAACATGCATTAATATAAAATAAAATTAATCTCAGATGCAGAAGTGTCTCTTACATACAGTTGGACTAAATTATGTAGGCCCACTTTAACAGAAAAGTGATATTCCAGACATACTTAAAAGTATGTACATCTTTTGGGCCTAACAGAATTGTTTTTCAAAATTATTCCATATTTCGCTAGATCTTTATCTCAACGACAGAAAATGTCCTATAAATACCCGTTTTATCGAACTGTAGTTCACAAGCGTGGTTCCCGCCATGTTTAAGGTTTGTTTTCCAAGTTTCACAGCAATCTCATTTGTGTCGCGTTCTGAGAAAACTGGACGAAATGCTTGTGCGTAAATTGTTATCCCAGATTTGCCTGTGTAGTCCGCACAGGCTAATCAGGGACGACAATTTCCGCTTTTATGCAATTTTTCGTTTAAATGATGTCTCTTCTTAGCGAAAATCCAGTTTAGGCGGAAAGTGTCGTCCCTGATTAGCCTGTGCGGACTGCACAGGGTAATCTGGGATGACACTTTACGCACATGCATTATGCCCAGTTTTCTCAGAACACGACACATTCACGTAAACCTGTCCGGTCTGATTATTTCCGGCAGCAATACCATCTCGTCATGTCAACAGTTTTAGAAATCCATACGAAAGTGAATAAATATGACAAAATATTTTGTTACAGACACATTTTCTATCATCGTTATTTTTCTGTGACACCGGGAAATAATAGAAGACATTAGTGAAATACGCGACACATCATCGTTGAGTGGGTAATTGAGTTTTTTAATGTTTCTAAAAAGGAGTGTTGGAGTGGGGTATATAGATTTGCCCCTGCCCATTTGTTTATCTGTCCGTCAGATTGTTATGTAAGCGTAACTCAAAACTGTTGCTGTTGATATGATACATGTTTAAGCCTCGTACAAAACAGTTGTAATTGGGATTGCAATTGTTTCCGGATCTCCGTCTAAGAATTATGACGTCAGATTTCTTGCCCGGATAATATCTTGAGCAGTGTTGGATATATCAACGTTATACTTCACTTGTATATGGTTGTCATTTAAGGAAAATGAAGTGAAACACAGGCAAAACTGTTTTTACTTCGTATACTTGAGTTTGTTGCCATGTGTTTATTATCCCCACGCTTTTAAAGCGCGGGGATATTGTATTGATCTCCGCTGTCTGTACGTCTGTCCTGGCCACTATCTCCTCTTACACTATTAGCACTAGAACCTTGAAACTTACACACATGGTAGCTATGAGCATAAGTGCGACGGTGCACTATTTGGAATTTTGATCTGACCCCTGGGGCGGGGCATTTTTCCTCATATGGCTATAGTAAAACCTGGTCACTATCTCCTCCTACACTATTAGCACTAGAACCTCGAAACTTACACACATGGAAGCTATGAGCATATGTGCGACAGTGCACTATTTGGAATTTTGATCCCCCGTACCCCCAAATTTTGTTTCGTACCCAAAAATGTTTTTACCCAATTTTTTTTTCATATCCAATTTTTATGTCGTACCCAAATTTTTCTTCGTACCCAAATTTTGTTTCGTAACCAAATTTGTTTTCGTGCCCAAAATTATTTTCATACCCAAATTTGTTTTCGTACCCAAATTTTTTCGTACCCAATTTGTTTCCGTACCCAAACTTTTTTTCATACCCAAATTTGTTTTCCTACCCAAAAAAAAAATCGTACGCAAATTTTGTTTCGTACCCAAACTTTTTTTCGTACCCAAATTTGTTTTCGTACCCAAATTGTTTTTGTACCCACATTTTTTTTCGTACCCAATTTTGTTCGTACCCAATTTTTTTTCATACCCAATTTTTTTTTCGTTGTACCATTTTTTTTTCGTACCCATTTTTTTTCGTACCCAAATTTTTTTAGTACCCAAATTTTTTTTCGTACCGAATTTTTTTTTGGCACAATTTTTTCGAACCAAAAAATTCGACCATCCATGTCCACATTACCCACCCCGTGGCCCCACCAACATAGGCCTTGACCACCCAAAATTGCCTTTTAATATAACATCTATGCGGCGTGGGGATACGCGTCGGCATCTGCCGCGCCATTTCTAGTTTTTATATTTAATGTTTCTTTCAGAGCATATATAATGAAAATTGTTAAATAAGATAAATCAACTTCTAATTGTATTGGTAGATACTAGTAAGTCCGATTTCGGGAGATGGCAGCACACATAGGCCGTTATTTGTGCTTCCATACTTCAAGCTCGTCTATTCACCGCATAATCCGAACTATGCTACTCAACCATTTTTCGGCGTTGGCGTCTACGTCATGCTTTAGTTGAGGTAAATGTGCAACATTTCTATTTTTACTACAGGTAATCAATTGAAACTTCTTACATGTATTATGGGGTCTTTTAGTGAGGTCACTGACTAGGTTCCTTAAATATGACCTGCAATTTTGCAGCGTTATATACATTTTTGGACTTACACCCAGACCTTACCAGAACCATCTCCGATGTTCTCCAATCCTGACTGCTCTCTGACTATCGCATCTTAGAAACAACCGTGTCCAAGGATGGTACCAGTACCGACGAGAACTACAAGGTCGAAAGCTGGCTTGGTTTGGACACGTAACCAGACACGACCCTCTGTGCAAGACTGTACTCCAGGGCACGCTAAAGGGATGTCGCCGTTGAGGCCGTCAGACAAAAAGCTGTGAAAGAGTCGCCGTGCCTCTCTATGGATGACTTATCTCATCAGCCCAGAACAGACCTGACTGGCGGAGGATCTCTGTATTTCTCGTCCCTCATTTCCCCCCAACGGCCAGACCGGTTAGAGGAATGATGATGATGCTGATGAATTGTGACAGTAACAGGAATGCTGTTTTTTAAACATGTGTATTGTTATGTAAACATTAATTTATCTTAATAAATCGAAGTAACTTTGCAAAAACACAGTAGGTATTCCTGTTTACCATATTTTCTAGTGGTCCGAATGTCTGTGTAACAAAAAGTACATGATGGCAAGGCAGATAAGTTTCTCGAGACAATTAAAATTAGAAGGTTGTTATTTGTTTAACTCCCTGCAGAAATAGTATTGTAACAATCCTTTATTTCTTATGTCAATAATGCATATACAAGCAATCAATTAAAAACAGGCAAAAAACTTGCAACATGAATTATAATTTATCTGAGTTATTTGCAAACATGTGTATATCCGGGGGTTACCATCTATAAAATTGGATGGATACCGCACCACGCATTATAATTTATTGTCTAAACAAAATGAATCAAATATTAATACAATCACATGTAATTAACAATTTAGCATCCGAGGTAAAAACAAAAGTCTTTCAAATACACGATGTTTGATTCAACACTATAATTCGGCCTCTTACCAAACACTGAAAGCATTGTTGAATATCTTGCAATTAAGTCACATTGCGGTATAAATTTAGTCGCTAATACTTGACCTCCATTTCAACCACCCGTGAATCCGAGCGGCGCACGATGATTTCCACGACGGTCTGTAAAATGATGCCGACAACGACGACGGCGGCCGCGATATAGAGCTTGATGTACTCGCAGAGCGAGTTACTGTACAAGTACGCCATGGTGAAGCCCGCTGCCTGGAACAGCCGGAGATTCGCATATGCGGGCTCTTGATTGGTCGAAAAGATTGCACCTATCATCGCTGAAGAAAACATAAATTGGAATTTCAATTAATGTATTTCAATCAATGGTATATTGTGTAGTTCGTATATGAATACGTAAAACAATAATATTTTACATGGACGTTATATTTTAATTTCTTATTAAAAAATACCCATAATATAATATTTTAATTTCTTACAAAACCATTTCGATTAGGTCGAAAACGTTGACTGAATACTTGTGACCTTTTTTGCATGGCTTAACACAGAAATTGTTTGTTAATGAATTTTAATTGATATTTAAATAGCCTACATAATTTTTATAACATAAATTGATATAAGTTTTTAATGCGACAGTCGCGGCAAACAAAATATTAGTATATACACCTAAATGCATGTATGTTCGCCAACATTAACCTGGCACTGACATTTTCGCATGAATATATTATGTACCGTTACTAAGAATAAATTAGTTTCCGTACTAAAAGCGATTTCAATCGTACCTTACTAAGTATTCAGTCATGATTTAATCAAACTCATACAAAATGTGCAAGAACAAAACCCAATTCAAATATTTGGCGTGTTCTGAGAAAACTGGGCAAAATGCTTGTGCGTAAAGTGTCATCCCAGATTAGCCTGTGCAGTCCGCACAGGCTAATCCGGGACGACACTTTCCGCCTAAACTGGATTTTCGCTAAGTAGAGACATCATTTAAACGAAACATTCCATAAAAGCGGAAATTGTCGTCCCTGATTAGCCTGTGCGGACTGCACAGGCTAATCTGGGATGACAATTTACGCACAAGCATTTTGCCCAGTTTTCTCAGAACACGCCACATATAGGAAACAATCCATGAATAATAGGTTTTGGTAATAGCGTACCAGGTTAATAGTGTCGGCCTATAGTAGCAACAGTAGAAAAAGCGCACCCATTGAAATACTTAAGAGTGAATGAGACAGATTAGTATTTCCTCACAGACGCGATTGATACATAAAATTAGTTATACAAGACCGTCGGATGCTTACCTCCGCTCTGCGTTTGCCAGATTGCGTCCGCCAGCCCCCAGACGCCCGGTATTATAAAAAACACATAGGTCTCGGAGGCAGATGGCGTCCAGAAGCGCATGAGAGCCAGCACGGAGAGGTTGAGCAGGGTGGCGATCCAGCAGAGCGGGATGCGGCCGATGTACTTTCCCAGGAGCCCGGACAGCGGCGAGCCGATCGTGTTCACCACGCCGAAGCAGATCATCGTGAGCCCTACGTAGCCCAGGCCCTTCACGCACGCCACGTACGACTATGGAGGAGAGCGACGGAAGGGTGAAGCAAACGTGATATAGTAGTGAGACAGTAACGGGGTATACACTCAATGGCACTTCTAACGCAACATTTATCATAATTTCTTGATTATTCATCAACGGATTTCGTAAAAAAAACAACTGAAGTATTAACTGTTAAATAATATTTTAACATATCATTGAAATGTTATTTGAATTAATCCACGATTCGATAAATAATAATTAAACGAGCAGTATCACTCTCAAATAAAAAGTCACTTAACGACACAATATTTTTGTTTACTTTCAGTGAAAATCATTCGACGGTAAATCTCAATCGAACAAGCACTGAATTACATTTCCAGTTGCTCCGTATCATTTATGTCACTCATTGCTTTGATGACAGATTGTCTAATTTATATCATCGAAAAACGCTCATATAAGCTAAATACTGAGTGCCTTTTAGTGTAAATAGTATAAATTATGCAACGTTATTGTGTTGTAAGTGAGACATGACGTAAATAATAATAATACACGGTTTTCTTATTGTTATCTGGTTATTTATTTTCGTTTCAATTGCGTGCCAGTAAACAACTTTGCGGTGAGATCTATCGGTAACGAAATACGTAATTACTTCTATTATACCAATAATTTAAATCAATTGCACATCATGACAGACTGACCAAAAGGTCATCGCACATCATGACAGACTGACCAAAAGGTCATCGCACATCATTACAGACTGACCAAAAGGTCATCGCACATCATTACAGACTGACCAAAAGGTCATCGCACATCATTACAGACTGAATAAAAGGTCGTTGTACAGCGTTATAGACTGGCCAAACGTGCATTGTACAGTGTTACAGACTGTCCATAAGTTCATTGTAAATTGTTACAGATTGACCATAAGATCATTGTACAGTGTTACAGACTGACCCAAAGTGTAATGTACAGTGTTCCAGAATGACTAAAAGTTCATTGTACAGTTATATAGACTGACCATAAGTTCATTGTGCAGTATTGCAGACTGACCATAAGTTCATTGTACAGTGTTACAGACTGACCATACGTTCATGATACAGTGTTACAGACTGACCAAAGGTTCATTGCACAATGTTATAGACTGACCATAAGTTCATTATACAGTGTTACAGACTGACCAAAGGCTCATTGCACAATGTAACAGACTGTCCATACGTTCATTGTACAGTGTTACAGACTGACCAGAGGTCCATTGTATAGTGTAACAGTTGGACCATAAGTTTATTGTACAGTGTTACAGACTGACAAAAGATTCATACTATAGTCTTACAGGCTGACCACAGGTTCATTGTACAGTGTTACAGACTGACCAAAGGTTCATTGTATAGTGTTACAGCGTGACCAAAGGTTAATTGTACAGTGTTACAGACTGACCAAGGGTTCATTGTTAAGTGTTACAGGCTAACCAAAGGTTCATTGTACAGTGTTACAGACTCACCAAAGGTTCATTGTACAGTGTTAAAGGCTGACCAAAGGTTCATTGTACAGTGTTACAGGCTGACCAAAGGTTAATTGTATAATGTTACAGGCTGACCAAAGGTTCATTGTACAGTGTTACAGGCTGACCAAAGGTTCATTGTACAGTGTTACAGGCTGATCAAAGGTTAATTGTACAATGTTACAGGCTGACCAAAGGTTAATTGTACAATGTTACAGGCTTACCAAAGGTTAATTGTTCAGTGTTACAGGCTGACCAAAAGTTCATTGTACAATGTTACAGGCTGACCAAAGGTTCATTGTACAATGTTACAGGCTGACCAAAGGTAAATTGTTCAGAGTTACAGACTGACCAAAGGTTAATTGTACAGAGTTTCAGACTAACCAAAGACTCATTGTACAGAATTACAGACTGACCAAAGTTAATTGTACAGTGTTACAAGCTGACCTAAGGTGCAGCGTACAATGTTACAGACTGACCGAAGGTTAATTGTTCAGTGTTACAGGCTGACCAAAGGTTAATTGTTCAGAGTTACAGACTGGCTAAAGGTTCATTGTACAGTGTTACAGACTGACCAACAGTTCATTGTACAGTGTTACAGACAGACCAAAGGGTTCATTGTACAGTGTTACAGACTGACCAAATGGTCGTAAAGAAGGTCGTCGTGCAGCTTTAAAGACTTACAAAAAATCAATGTTACAAGAGGTCGTATTGGATTTATTAAACTGTTGACGTAAGCGTACGAGATGATGTCTCGAACCTGTGTAACGCCAAACGATATATATCTTTTCTGATAACTAGTCAGTAATTCGAAAACTGAACCGGTTATTCAGCGCAATAGACGATGTCGTTTAGAACGAAATGTACACAGCCAGCCAGCTCCTCACACTATTCAAGTAACTATTAATCTTATTGTGTATGCTCCGAATTTTTGCAATACGCACGTGCATATTGTGCGTATATGGCGCTACGCCATTGCAAAGGGAAGCTAATTGTTACCGGTTATTACTTATTCTGAAAAGTTTACTTTTAAAGTACTTAATAGTACTGAATCCGGGCAACGTCAGTGAATCAATGCTCAAATGGTGTATGTTGTTTTGATAACACATTACTGCAAAGTGTGGAATCCGGCTAGTTCCACAATGGATCAATGTTTAAATGGTGTATGCCATTGTAAATTGCCATCATCATGTGCCGCGTAGCATGTCGTGTTACGCCCATAAAGAGAGATAGGGGACATTAAATGCAGGCTTACTGGACTCTTAAGCCGTAACAAATAGTTGGATATAGAAAACCTCGGAATAACCATGTCCTCTGTTGTACGAATACATTTGCTAGACAAAAATGTCATGCGATTTCTGTAAAACCAAATAATTTAGTCGGACACTTATTTTCGTGGGTCCTCCAAACCACGAAATCAAATGTCCAACGAATGTTCAAGTCCGAAGTCTTATATCAGTTATTGTACAAACAATAAAAGAATTTAAGATCAAGCGAAAATGACAGATTTTATGCAACCACGAAATTTAATGTCAACGAAAATAAATGAATTTACAGTGTATTACCTTATAAGTAGATAAAATCTGGATATGGAGATTCGTAAAAACTAGCGTACATATTGTGAAAATCAATCATGTAAACACATCAATAATTTCAAGGGACTGTCCACTAGATTTTGGCATGTATTGAAGCATGTCATTAAATGCTCTATATTGATAAATTCAAACATTTGACCTAAAAATCTGCAGTTAAAAAACATGAATACAATTTAAAAAGGGAAAAAAAGTAAACCTCATCAGGGCTCGAACCAGTGACCATCGGGGTCCTGGTGTAAAAACCAATTAGACCGCTCGGCCATCCTGACAAGTATGTACGATAGCCGTATTTTATACCATATATAAGCAATCCTCGTAGTTTTACAAAATATAGCGACAATAACAGAACTTTCCAAATTATTCAATCGTTTCGCGTCGAACGACGCTTTATGATTTTGAGGTTTTCAAATCGTCAAAAGATGCATATAATAGATATTTAAGAGCATTGTAAATGGTCAGTATTACTATTTCCTCAAAAATATCATAACAAACGCGAAAATTTGCGAATATGAAACAACTTTTTTTAATTTTGTCAATTTACCAATCTGTTGGGCGGCCCCTTTAAGTATACACATGTATGTGATATGTCATATATCATCACCAGTATATACTATATTTAAGTTAAAATACAGTTATGATAATTAAGCACATCATTATTAACGACATCGGAATTCATAAGTAGAGTTTAAGTATTTTAATGTTGAATATACACATGTTCCGTAATGACCAGATGTTCGCTTACCCTTGTGAACTCCACGAAGAGAATCGACTGCTCCATGCCCGTCCATATGCTCATGGGCACGAGCAGCGCCATCTTGAGGTCTGTAAACAGTAGGCGGAGTGTGGACTGCAGCTGCACACGGACGGAAACCTCCGCCCCTTCAGACTTGATGGGTTTCAACAGAAACACGGTGATTATAAGACCGATAATGGTAAAGCCTAAATAAATACTTATAAGCGTGTATATTCTCCATTGTGCTGGCAGAGGCATCGTGCTGTTACCTCCACCGCCAAATAACTTATCCCACGGACAGTCGTCCGCCCCGCAGAACGAGGGGACTGACGTGGCATTTCCGGCGTCCGGTGGGGGCGCTTCATGCAACACGGCCGATGATATGACGTTACCCCAGATTTGCGTACTCTGAAACGCCATACAAAATATGCCAAAGAAGCGGCTGAGCACTGCCTCTAATGGTTCTTTAATGATGTCGCTGTATTCGACAGCTATGGTGGTCAGAAACGCCCCCTGAGCCGTCCACATAAGCCCGGTAGATAGACCTTCAATGGCTGCCCCCGGCAGGAGTACGTACTCCAATGGGTAATAGTTACATGCCACGAAAATCGCAAGGCAGATCCACGAGAAGATTAAGGCGCCCTTCGCGTTGATCTTGGCAATGATGGCGGGTGCAAGTATGCAGGAGACCAGCCCTCCGCCGGTTATAGCCGCCAGGGAGTACACGCCGAAACCAGGAACCAGACTCGCCTCGAGGTTCTGTAGGCCCGAGTACGCCGTAAACGTGAACACCCAGATGAGGCAGAGCCACGCTAGATTGATGCGCAGCTGGAACTTCCGGTTAAGCGCAGTCTTGTATCCGGCATCATTGAGCACGTTCTTGGGATCGCTTACCTCTGCGAGACTAAACTCAGTTGTGTTAACATCCATTGTGTCGGAATGTACTCTCCTTACTTTATCGGGGGCGATTTGAAAATAAATATATCAGAATCTATCCCTTACATAAGATGCATGTTCAAATATCATTTTGAAAATTCTGATTTATTAGAACGCTATACAATGACATATAACACAAAAATACACTGATTAGTCACTGTTATCATAATGAAACAATAGTGACACTACCAATTGTGTTGCATTTGAAGTATGTCAAACTTTCGCTTGTTTCTGGCGATTAGAATGTGTATCTAACAGTGACCGGGCTACAAAATTGTTGTTTAATCGTATATAGATAGTACTTATCAAGGCGTATCAGCAAGCCCATTCTCTATCGGCGCGTGTACCGATCCAGGTCGAGACGGCAGGTGGACGGAAGTGTACCGCCGAGAGGCGTATGAGACGCCGAGAAGGGTTTAACTACGTACTGTACTGGTACACTCGGTTACAGAAAGAGGTTTATTTGTCATTTATATGAATACATTTATTTTCTCTGACATGTTATATTAACCAGTATAATCTTCATATTGTTAAAAAATCAAATAAATAACATAACATACGACTGGAGTTTAACTGCAAAAAAAATATAAATAGAACCGGCCTAGATAACTGTCTCGTTAAACGGCTAGACCAGGAGCTGAACTTTAAAAAAAAAATGTTAAAGCATTCTATCGGATCTAATAAATCTTAAATGTCTTATATTTGGGATCTAATTAATTCGCTGGAAAAAATTCGCGAGACGGTATGGCCTTTTCAAACAGTAGACAAATATCGTCGACCAGAGCCCACTATCAGATCCAGTAGACCTAATTTGAGGACGGAATGCTTCCTCCAGCGTTGATGTGCATGCCAATTCGAAATAATTTCGATGAATGTTTTCCGTGTCTGCTTCTAAAAAATACATTTTGGGTAGAGTTGTGCAATGTTCTGGATCATCGCCTGGATCTAGAAATTAACTATTTCTATAGATCATCCTTTTACTGTGTCTAGCATCAGGACGTTTCAATTATACTTTAAATAGGGAGATAAGAAAACGGTTGCATTTTGCGGTATTTTAAACTGCATGAGAAATTGCGAATTTAGTCTTCGCGGAGGTCTGCACCATTTGTCGGATTGCTCATGATTGTTTACTGAACAAAAAGACGTACTCTGAAAATACTTTTGGACGGATTTTTATCGCTCTTATTTCTTTGTGTATGGTTTAAACAGAACAGTTTCTCTCAATCCATATGAATTGTCATAAATTAACCAATATTGGAATTGATGACTTCCAATAAATACCATGAAGCTGACACAGACGGTGTATCCTCCGCCATGGGTGCATTGTTGTCAAAAGGGTTCAGTGAGTATTTAATCTTATATTAACAAAAGCTTTGTCACAGACTAAGCGGTAGTCCCCTATCGGGTAAATGTTATCAATCAATGTAATCAACTAATTCTGTATCCATAGCAAATACAATTTAGGTGTGACGAAAAACGTTAATAACGTGCATATTCGTCACATGGAAGTTCATGCACACACCGAGTTTCATCAACCTTGCGTGTGCTCTTTTTGAGTTGTCGCAGGATCGAGATTTTTGTTTTCATTATTTCTGTAACCATAGCAACCACAATTTTTGTCCGACGCAAAAAAACCACTGAAATAACGTTCATATTCCCCCAAAGACTCCCTATCCACATACCTAGTTTCATCGACATAGCTGGAGTACTTTTTGAGATGTCGCAGCATTCAGATTTGGTTTTCATTTATTTCTTTAACCATAGCAACCACAATTTTGTCTGACGAAAAAAACTGAAATAGCGTGTATGCTCCGTGTAGCCATCTATTACCACATACAAAATGGCATCAACCTAGCGTAAGTACGTTTTGAGTTATCGCAGGATCAATATTTTGACGGACGCACGAACGCCCGGACGGAGTGTCGCCTACCATTTCTTTAATGCCTTTTGGCGGGGGGTAATTACATGTGTGTCCCAAAGGAAGCTATTCACACATTTGCAAAATGAGTTAATGACACTTTTAAAACAACGTGTTAATATTCCAAAAAGATATACATTTTATTCAAACAAGCGTCACAACACTCATGATTGAGAAACAAATTAAAATAGTAGTTTTTTCACGAATAATCGGCCCTCGAAAAATATATAAAAAATAGAAAACCTCACTAGGTTCATTACTATCACCGGGTTCAAATACGCTTTTAATTTCTATATCCTGATCTCGCTTCCAGAACAACAAGGTTCGAATCCAGGCGAAGGAAAATTAATTATTGAACTGTTTTCGTTTGATTATGATAATTATAGCAAATTCATATTGTATAGTTGTGTTCGTAAAACCTTTTTCATCTGGTCAACACGTATCTGCTTTCCATGTCAATAAACAATTAACTGTACCTAATAAACTGATATGAAAATCTAAATGTAACTGTTATCACCTTCTGATTATTGCATCGTTAACACATATTTAGTACATTTGGTGTGTGCCAAATATGCCTTATACTGGATAAGTGCGTCTGAACTTGAACCCATGAACTTATTAACCCATTTATGCCTAGCGTCTAGAAAAAAGGCCATGGCAAACAGCGTAGACCCAGATGAGACGCCGCATGATGCGGCGTCTCATCAGGGTCTGCGCTGTTTGCTTAAAGGAATTTCTGTAAGAAATATTCTAAATATAGAAATAAATATACTAAACATCCCTAATTTTGTATATAAATTGATCCAATTTAGAAGGATGGGAGAGTCCACTGGGCATAAATGGGTTAAAATTCCGTACAGGATATGAAGTACAGACATGAACATACACACTCAAACATTCAACGTTTAAGTGTGAACTTTACCTTGAGTTTGCTCGACGTGGTTATGCCACCTGCACATGGTCTCAATGAGCAAAAGATGAAAGTCCTTCAAAAGGGTGTAGGTGATTTGGAACAAACAAAATGGAGGCTTGCATATATGACTATCAAGCTTGAAATTTAGCTGGTGTAACTGACGCATGCCTTCTACACGTCATCTCCAAGACATAAAGATACAGCCAAGTTTCAAGAATATGCTTAAATGGAATGAGATATATAGCAAAAAACGAAATGGGTGATACAATATTTAACCTTGAACTCTAGCCTTGAGTCAGCGAACTGACTTATGCTTTCTGTACATGTTTTTCGTTGTCAATGTGCGGGAACAAAAACTGTCACATGACCACAAATGCGAACGACCACGTTGTAATGACCTTAAAATCGAGCCAAGTGTCAGGAAAGTCTTTAAGGGTAAAGTGGGGAGCGGACTAAAAATTGCAGTTCAAATATTGGACCTCAGTGTGACCTTGACCCGGTTACACGCACTCATGCCTTCTGCACATCGGCCCAATGACCATCTTTTGAACATTTTAGCCAAAGTTCGTAAAATCCTTTAGTGTATGGGAGATGTGCAGCGGACAAGACATTGTTACGGACAAATGGAAGGGCGGAAACGGGCATTTTAATAAACCCACCTGCTGTGAGGTGCGGACAACAAACAATGTGCATGTACCACTTGATTTATTCTGATCTGTGTGGATGACATGAACGTAAACAACCCCACTCTTTAGGTAATGTTGTGAAATAAAGACGAGTGTCCGCTCATAATATATATTCTTACTTACTTTTCTGTTTTGGTGACTTATAGGGTCGGGTGCAAAACATATTTGTATATATATATATATATATATATATATATATATATATATNCATTTTACTTACTTACTAATATAATATATATAATTATATAAATATATATATACGGGTACAACACCATGTGAAGAGTGTGCAGGGTCAACTATGGATGGTGTTAAAAAAAACTGCCATTGCGCATTTTGAAAATCATTAATTTAATGCTATGGTTGGATTATTCCTTCTTTAAATGGTCAAGCGGACACTTTAATATAAATCGATTGTGAAAAACTCACAAAGTTTACTTGCTCACGCATTTCATGCTGCTGACTTTACTTATGATCATGAACAATGGCTATGAGTGGGTCACACATCGTTAATGCTGTTTGGGGCATACTTTTTAGAAAGTCCATTTATGATTCACAAAATGCGTAGTTGCTGTTTTTGAACATAATACACAATTGAACCTACAGTCACTTAAAATGCTGTTGTATTTCTGTTTTAGTGAGCACTCCTATTGATTTCGTGCATAAATTATGGAAAATGTTACCTAAAGCAGGGCCTTGTTAACGTTTATGTGACTCACACAGATCACAATTGATCACGTGGTACGGGCACCTTGATTAAAGATAAATAAGCGATATATAGATTTTAAGATATAAAACATTATCTCAGTCATTAATACAATGTTGTTGACTGGTATTCATTAACATCAAATGATGTAACCAAAGACCTAGGGTTAATGAAACACTTCAAATCTGGCCCAGATCCAACTGGATTCCATTAAATCAGTGAATGATGTAATCAGTTGAAGCTGTTGAACCATAACCATTCCATCACATCATGTCATTACATTGAAACAAAGATCTATAAATGTATATTTATATATCTTTTTTTGAAATGAAGGCCAAATTGTTCCAGAACTCTTATCACCATTCATACGTTTGTATCAGTAAGACCAGGAATGTAGTAATGTATGTTCAGGAAAATAATTAATTTCCTGTGAATGTTGTATAAGTATTATATATATAAAAAAATGAAAATTGTGTCAATCCAGTTCTTAGTAAAATATTACAGTATTATATTGTGAATTGTGGAGATAACAAACAGACACAAACTAGCCAGGAATGTTATAACCTCTTTATTTAATATTAATCAACATAACACATTCTACTAAAATTCACCTGCTGTTGGGTTCAAAAACATTGTACATGTCACTCAAACATATTATCCAATTAAATATCCGGTACAAGAACTGGTCATATCGTGCCTAAGGCGTCTAATGTTCTTCCTCTTCCTCCTCCTCCTTTCGTGTCCTAAGATGACCATAATCCTCGGGGTTGTGAAACCTCTGGATCTTGTAGTTGAACAGACACGTCTTTCCATCACCCCAAGGGAAAGGCTAAAATGTTCAGATGAAACATGTTACAGAAACAACTCATTAACATAATAATGTTTATTCTAATATTCTTTTGAAGCATTCATGATTAGGTTTATTTCACTCATGTTGTATAAAATGACAGGTTGCAAAAAAGGTCATATCCATTACAACACAATCTTAATCATCATTTTACACTTCCACTTGTTAACATTACATTAGGACATACATTAGCTTTGTTTAACCCTTTGCATGCTGGGATATTTGTCGTCTGCTAAAATGTTGTCTGCTGAATTTCTAAAATTAGCATTTATTTGATTTTTTTTCAAAGAATACTATCAGAATAGCAAACAGTTTGGATCCTGATGAGACGCCACGTTCTGTGGCGTCTCATCTGGATCCAAACTGTTTGCAAAGGCCTTCAAAATCCGGTTCCAGCGCTCAAAGGGTTAATTAAGCAGGCTATGATTTCCCAGAGTGCTTATCTGAGTACAAGCAATGTCAAGGACCATCTGTGACAGGAAAATGTTTCCCGTTCTGAGAAAACTGGACATAATGCATGTGCGTAAAGTGTCATCCCAGATTAGCCTGTGCAGTCCGCACAGGCTAATCAGGGACGACACTTTCCGCCTTAATTGGATTTTTGCTAAGAAGAGACATCATTTAAACGAAAAATGCCATAAAAGCGGAAACTTTAAGCACATGCATTATGCCCAGTTTTCTCAGAACACAACTCAAATGACATTTCCTACAAACTTTTCTACATCAGACAGATAATTTACTGTTGTTGCTTTCAATTGACAAGTGTGATCAAGATGAAAGGTCTGACCATAAACATTAAAATGTTGTGGTGTTCCCAAATTGGTCATGAATATTTGAATGGGCACAAGATTTTGATGTTAAATGCAAGTTTCGTAAAGATTGAGTCCACAATTAAGTCTTTCTTGCATCCATTCTCCCAAAACTAACCTTTTTTATTATTTTTTTGCTAAAACAGGGCAATATAACCGGGTTTTTAACTTCAATATGGACCATTTTGACTGTTTTGTGTTTTGAAGTCTATTCATTATCCATATGTTGTGCAAGGATGGCCAAGATTGGACGAAAAATAAAGCTTGTATATACAGTTAGTCCATTGAGTGATATTTTCTTATAAGAAAGGTCCAAAACTCTGGTTTTGCTATTCAGATCTGGCACATAATTGAATGGGTCCAAGTTTTTATGGTCATAGATAAACTGTGCAAGTTTGTTTAACATTGCAGGAAATGTGAGGTCTCTATTATGTCCGATTTAAGACTTATTGATCCCAGACAAACTATAGATGACACAGGAGAGATTCCCAATACCAATAGCTCACCAAGCTATTCATGCTCAGGCGAGCTAAAAAATCAACAGCCACATTGCTTATTTAATCAATTTCAAAATGTCAAGATAAATGCTTCACAAATGCAAAGGTGATTCTTCACGGGATAAATTATCCTGCAAGTCACAAATTCAATACCAGTACTTACAAAAAGTACACATTAAGGCATATACAATTTCACATTTATATATGTATTTAATTTGGCCAAGGAAATGAGCGTTTTTCCCAAATGTCTTAATGTTTTACTTGCCATAGTTGCTATGTTTTCAAAGGTCTTTATTAAGTATATCTGGTTTACTGACCTTGGTATGGATGTGAAGGTGGGGGAAGTCCGGCAGAGGTTCACGCTCCACGTGGTGCACCATGATGTACCACTTGTACAGGGCCAGGCCTGGCACCACCATTCCCCAAATCATGTAGGTGTACATCCGACACTCTCGCACTGAAACAATCCCATTATACTTAAGTTATAACCTTGGCATACATGCCTTTCAAAGTTTTGTTTTTGCAGTCCGTTCAGAACCTGGTAACATGAATTAATTGGCACTGAAAGCAGTACACAATGTTACTTAGGCACTAAACTGTTGCCACTTCGGCATTTACAGTTTGTCCATTTGGCACTGGCTTAGATTAAATGATGTTTATTGCCAACAATACTGACTCCCTGTAAAGGCATAAACAAGAGGGCCACGATGGCCCTAGATCGCTCACCTGTGAAATGAGATTGCCCAGTGGCATGATTTGAACAATCTTTGTCACATATCAAATATCAAAGCTGCGTGCTTTGTGGTTAAAGATAAACAAGATTTTTCAAGCCATGTTTTTCAACGGACTGGAACCACTTTTGAACTCAACCAACATATCATTAAGACAAACATTTTGACAAAGTTACATGAAGATTGGGCATGAAATATGACTTCTACAGTGTTTACAAGGTTTTTCTTTTTTTTTGACCTAGTGACCTTGTTTTTGACTCAGCATGACCCAGTTTCAAACTCGATCGAGGTATCATTAGAACAAATCTTCTGACTAAGTTTCATGAAGATCGGACAAGAAATGTGGCCTCTAGAGAGTTTACAAACCAATGTGGATGACGGACGGACGGACATACGACGGACAAAGACCGATCCTAAAAGCTCACCTGAGCAATCAGGTGAGCTAAAAATTTACAGACATGTTAAAAATGGATTCTTAATCAAATAGCACAAACATGTATATTTTTTTGGAAAGATGGGCTTGAAATTCAAGTATTCTCTATTTATAATATATATAAATTTAAACAAAACGGCCCGAAGGCATCAAGGTGCTCAGCTGAGACCCAAATGTACTTAACTATTATGAATAGGTATTGTCTCATTACAGCCATATTAGGGAAATGCAACCTACCCCAACCATTCTTTTAAAGGTACAAAACTATTTTCAAACTCTGCCAATATATCATTAGAACAAATATAGTTACTAAGAAATACCATGACATCACTACGCTATGGTCAACTGTTTACATAACTGCTTATATCATAGCAAATGTTTGCAGTTAATAATTGTGGCGTATTTATACAAAAGCTGGTCATGTACTAACGGCCCTCGACCCAAGATACCTGAGATATTAGTCTGCCACCCTTCAAATTGACATATTAAGTTCATGATAACAGAAGTCTGCAACACTACTGTTGTTATGCTTCAAACAGAAAGTACGGTTAGGCCAAAGAAAATAATATGTCTGGTTCCGGTGACCCGACCGACCCTAACTTTTACCGCCGACCCTAAACTTTTTTCCCTAAACTTTATTTTACAGCCTGTGCCTTTTGAATTAGGAAAAATAACGCGATTAACCATGAAATTGGGAAACATGAAACATTATTAATATCATTATAAATAACAGTACTAAATCAAATGATGGTTTCTCGCGCATGTTTAACTGCATTAAAAAATGTATATTATAAAGTCCTACAGAATTACATCGCTGAATAATAAGCTCAATTAACCAATAATTTACTTTTATTTTATTGGGAAGTTTGGCATCTTTTTGGGGAAATGTTTATCAATTTTTTTTGGAAAAGTGTTACTGTTTGCAATTGGGAAACAGCCTGTAAGAGGCTGTAATTTTGGGAATTTAAAATATGTGTGACCTGGAGTGTACACAATGCCCTCCAGACTTAAGTTATTGAGTTGAAACCATTTTTTTTATACAGCATTTAATTATTAAAATTGTTCTTTTTTTGTATATGTCAAAATCGGTCCTCGATGTAATTAATTGTGGTTAAATTTTGTTACGAACATGACATTCCCCACCCACTTCTATACTAAATAGTGAAGGTCACTAATAATACTTTTCTTACAATGGAACTCGTGGTACTCTGTGTAAGGCTGTACGACTTGGAGGGATTTGCTGGTGGAAATATTTTTACGAGTAACATTTTGTGCCTGTTTAGTAGACAAACGCCTAATATTCGCTAAAATGCCTTTTCCTAAAACGCCCGACATCTTTGCGACTCTCCAATGCTGTACGAGCACAACGGCTACACTACACTTGAATCAACTCCTCACTGCTGCTGCTACCTCCCATAATTATGAATTGAAATCCCTGCGCGGATTTTGTTGAAGATAATCAACACGCTTAAAATGGCAGTTTCCCGCCCCCCCCCCCCCCCCCCNTGAAACGGAAATAGTGATCAAAGTCTGAATTAGATGATAGCATTACCCTTATGCGATTTATATCAATATAACAATTGTTAGACTGATTTAAATTTATTTAAGTTATTCGTGCACATAATTTTATTTCCCATCATATTTCAAATAGAAATAGGGGGACACGATTATTTTAGACAGAGTGCTTAAGTTGTTTTTTAACGTCTTTACAAAAATATAAAGTCGTATACTATTGGTAATTGCTATTGGCATAATTATTCAAAACAAAATAATCATTTGCATGTAAAATCCATTGCACATGTCATCTACGGACACACATCTGTATCTCAAAATAAAAATACAAATACAAGTACACTTGTATAGCACAAACAATATTTGACAATATCAAATTGTGCTGTATACATTTCTAAAACTAAAAAAGCTCAGTTGTCATAGCGTTTTAAGTTTAGTTTTAAAGTGAAATTCGCTCTGGACGTGTTCACCAGTTGTGACCAACTCTCTGATGTTAATTGGATCGGTTCCACATTGAGTTCTTTACTTGAGCATGGGTATCTTGAACATCACAAATGCATGAATTTGGCGTAAGTGCAGTGATCTGAGGATCTCCTTGCTTTGTTGATCGTGCGAAACATCGGCGACAATTCTGGCTGCTCGATTTTGATTTCGCTGCAGTCTGTCAATATGATATTGTGGGATTTAAGTGAAATTGCAAAAGTCTAGATGAGAATGAAAAAGGCCGTGCACAAGGACCTCTTCAGATTTTTGTGGGACATGCCAACTAATGATTGAGAGATTTTTCAGTTGCGCACTAGTGATTTTACATCGTCTTTTGATGGGCTCATCACAACATAAAGTGTTGTTCATGTATACACCAAGGTCTCGAAGATGATTTACACATTTACCATCACAGCCACCAATATTTATGCCGGAGATATTTATTTTTGAAAATTGTTGTTTGGAAACGTACATAATAATCTCTGTTTTTGAATTGTTCATTTTCAATTTGAACCGAGTCATCCAATCAATGAAGTCTTGCAAACAATTATCGACATGTTGTAATATTGATTCTTCATTTTGATGATTTCCAGGTTGAATTTTGAATGCAAAGCTCTGATTGTCAGCGTAACCATACAAACCTGATGGGTATTTTCGGACAACCTTGTTCAGCGCAGAGATGTACATGGTGAATATCACTTGACCGGCACAGGAGCCCTGGGGACCGTACTGAATGGGTTCAGACTTTGGAGAAGAGCTATTTACATCAACTCGCATTGATCTTTCAGTCAGATAAGATTCTATCCAGTTAAAAGGAGTTCCTTCAATTCCAAAATCATTTCCAAAAGACATTACGTATATTCTCTTTATAGCTGAATTATCATATCGACCTGCCTGTTACTATGACATGCAAACTAGCCGTGGACTGTCACATGGCGGGATGAAGTTCCAGCTACAATTTGTTTTATCGAAAATACCGGTTCAAGCGCTTTCACTGAATCTCACAGTAATAAGTCAGCTGAATTACAAAACTTAATAAAAAATCAATGTGTAAACTATGGTTATACAAACAAGATTCGTGTAATCAATATATTTTCAACTAATTTATCTTACCTTTGTGTATACACATACATAAATAGTATTCGTTATTATGTGCCATTATAAACTTCTTTACTTCAGATGTGTTATTTTATGAAAGTGACCCTATGGTGACCGTTTCGTGCACATAGGCTCTGCCTTTCAAGGATCGGTATTGATAAAGAATGCGTGTATAATTTTCTAGATTTATTCATGTGACGGTCGCATTTAAGTGCATATCTATATACAGAAATTGCTGTATCTATATACCGCCATGTTGAGTACTAGATACTATATAAATTAATAATAATGATAATTATAAAATATTTAATGTTTTTTTAATTTTATATTTAATTATAGGCACCATACTGTTGGAGACTTCGTTACATATATGGACCATATCAATGCAACATATGTTAAAACTTATTTAGGTAGCACATTATAGAGGTCATTTAAACATGCTATATTTTGTCATTTTAAACAAAATAAAGAAGTTACCTGATATTTTCTGCTGATGGTTTTATCTGTTATACCTCGTACTGTCGTTTGGATTTAAAATGCAATCGTATAATTGAGTATAATCCATTCCGTTTCTTGATTTAATTTCCGAAAACTTGCAAAATAAAAAAAATACAATATTAAAACACATAAATACTTCAAATTTAGATTTGCGATGTTAGGCTGTTAAAGCAGTTCAGTACCTTTTCCTTTATTTATAACCAAAAATGCAGCCTCCTCATTATGGTGCCTGCCACTTTCCATAATAAATACACACGGACCACTAGCAGAAGGTGAACTTAACGTAATTATTTTAATTTAAATCTCTTAAGTTCGAATTTTAGTGGTTTGCTTGATTGAAATGTCTGTCTTCTATGAAGTGAAAACTCATATCTAAAATGTGCTTTTTTTAGCTGTGTTTTATTATCATTTCACTCATGTCATTACAAAAGGGTTATTATGAAGTCATACATATGGTATAAACATACTAGCTATATCTTTATATGTTAGTTACCTATACAACCAAAATATATAATGTGTGATATTATGACATAAACATAGGTGAAGTGACAGATATCTGTAACCTCTTCTTAAGTGAAAACGGTATTCTCTCCGTTAGCAACAACTTTAACAATTGCTAAGTTCTAATAAGAGTACATATAAATATTCTTATTCTGTATTAGTGTTTTTATACTAGGGCTCGTTTTGCTAAACATCAAACATCATACATCATATTCACAATGAGCAATCATTTTTAATGAAACATCAATCCTAAGCACCACGTATGTGACTTAATAACGTTCAGAACGTTGCATCCAATTGATAGGTTTACGTTACACTTCTGTATTTCAGGAATATACCGATCTTCCATGTTGTTGTTTTTAACAACAAAATTCAATCGGATTTTTACCTTAATTTTATATATTTTTGTCAACTCAGGATCCGAGTACTTAAGGAGCATTTGATGTATGTAGATAGCTATAAACAACCTTGAATTGTCATGTACCGGTAATGTTTTAAAAAGGGGGTTCGATATAAATCCAACATACCGATACTTTATTGTTGGACTTAGGAAAGACATAGATAGAGTATATTAGCACTATTATAGACCTGGAAATAGCCGTTTTTTTTCAAATTATGTAGAGTCTATCCTAATTAAACACCATCAAAAATACGGCTTAAATGTTCACTTCAATGACTTGAAACTTTAACAGTTTAAAACTTAAATTACTCCTTTGTATGGGTATTTGCATGGTTTATTTCGCAAGAGCGTTGGATTAAAAATCCGTTAAAGAAGAAATTGTATTGATTATTCAATATGCATATGAAGCGCTTACTTAAAAATACAACAATATTGTTTTATTGAGAACAAAATGATTCACAGCGATTTGAACGGAAATGTCTGCATGGTCTTGTGTACCGGTATATATAATACGTCTATATTAAACTTACTAACTTGTTTGCTGTATACTTATAATCACCGTATTGCGTTATATGTACATGATACTAACCATTTAACTATAAACAGTAATGGGCTACCATTGGGCTTAATTTTACATATGTTGCATAAATAGACCCATGTATGTAACGAAGTCTCCAACAGTGGTATGCCTATAATTGAATTATATGTTCGCTAGCAGTTTTTTTGTCAATTTTCGGCCCCATTTCCAATCTAAAAAAGTACATATTTTTCCCTAATGAAGACCTAACATTCCCAATCGAAAGTTTCAAAATAAAAATCAAGTTATAGTTCTTTCCTATCCAGCTCTATAAGTTGAACATAAGTAAATATGAAAACATTTTTATTGTTAATTTTAAAGTATTTGTAATCAATAGAACAACAACAATTCTAATTTCCCAATGTTAGTCAAATTAACGCGATTTTTCACAATCCAAAGGGCCCCGGCTCCATTCTCACAATGGTGAGAAAAACACTGGAGAATAGATGAGATTTTATCTACATTTTGTATTCGGTTGTATGTAGCCTTAAAATATGGCGGATGAAAATTTATTTGGAGGAAGCGACTCAGAGAGTGCAGGTTAATATTTATTTCGTGTTGCTTATTTATTTTTTGTTATGAATAATAGTATTTCTTAATTTTACATGGATTCATTATTGCACATTATATTGTTTGTTTATTCTAGAAATACGTGGATGTGGTATTAGCTAATTATTCGGATATGATGATTCCGGGTAGTGAATTAAATCTTGATAAATTTTGGTTAACCTTGAATATTCTTTGCAAACCCGGGATTTTCGCTGTCGATCGCCATTGCTCAATCGACCATAATTGGTAACACATTAAAAAATTATTTGTTTTCAGGAAGTCCACATGGCCATTCAAGATCTCAAAGTCCGGATCACCAGTTATCATCCATGTAAGTATCATTTCTGTTTTAGACTCTTTAAGTCTTGTTTTCAAATCCATCGGCATATATAATTATGTAATTACTACCTCAAGGTTGTAAGTGCTAATTAGCGGTCTTTTAATTACTGATAATTACTTAAAACGTTTTACATACTCTAACATAATTTATTTTGAAGATTTACCTGTAATTATCACAGGAAACAAACCTCAACAACACATGATTTGTTTTCTCATAGTAATCATTCATCATATCAAAGACAGTTACCGTAGATTCTTAAGCCTCAAATAATCTATCTATCAATACTGTCTAAACTCCCCTTTCGGGTATTATTGACAGGTGCATGATAAAAGTGTTAAAAGTGAAAAAGTGAGAAGGATAAAAGTATGGGTGAAGTGAAGTGATTTAAGGATAAAAACTGATAAAAACATGTTTCCCGGAGTTCAAGGGGCAGAAGGGGAAGGCAGGGACTGCCTAAACCCTTCAAGATCAGGATGAAAAACTGTAGTGGCAGGGAGGTTGTTCCACATCACAATAGCACTTGGGAAGAATGAAAACTTATAATAATTTGCAGTGGTATGGATCTGTCTGTAGGAGAGGAGGTGCATGTGACGAGTGAATCTGGTGGGTCTCTCGATATATGATGGAAGGGGCACAGCCACTAAACCCTGGATAATTTTGAAAAAGATGATTAACTTAGTATCATATCGTCTGTCTTGTAGGGTCTGCCAACCAAGTTCCTGTTGCATGGAGGTGACACTGTCATATGGGGAATAGTTATGCTTGACCCAGCGGACTGCTCGACGCTGTACATTTTCAATTTTTTGTATATTTGTAATGTGTGAGGACTCCATACGGAAGAAGCTTATTCAACCTGAGGTCTAACTATGGTCTTGTATGCGAGCTGGCGAATGTTGGAATTTCTTGTCTGTATGTTCCTGCGGAGAAAACCAAGAGATTTATTAGCGTTATTTGTTATTCTATTTATATGGGTAATCCAGGAAAGGTCTTTTGAAATGTCCACTCCTAAGTATTTTGCATTGTCAACAGTTTCTAATATTTGTCCCTGCAGTCTGTAATTAAAAGAAAGTTTTGATTTATTTCTGGTTATTTTTAATACTTGGCATTTACTTGGGTTGAACTCCATGTCCCAAAGTTGTTCCCATTTCATTAGTTTATCTAGATCTTCTTGTAGAGTATGACAGTCATGCATATTGTTGATTATAAGCTATACGGCAGTGTCATCTGCAAATAAGCGAACTTGAGAAGTAATAGATTGAGGTAAGTCATTTATATAGAGAAGAAAAAGTAACGGACCAAGCACAGACCCTTGTGGTACCCTGGAAGTCACTGGTACTTCGGATGATATTTCTCCATCTAGAGCAACACGTTGAGTACGACCTATAAGGAATGATTTGATCCATAAGAGAGTAGCTTTATCCACACCATGTTCCTGTAATTAGAATAGCAGTTTAAGGTGGTTCACTTTGTCAAATGCTTTGATGAAATCAAGTAATATTAGATCAGTTTGTTGTCCAGTTGTCATTTTTCGTGCCAGGTCATTAATGAGTTGTAGAAGTTGTGTTTCGCAGGAACGCTTTTTTATGAAGCCATGCTGTAAGTCATAAAGTATGTTATATTTATTGAAATGGGCTGAAAGATTAGATGAAACTTTGTGTTTTAAGGATTTACACAAAATACAGGTGAGAGAGATAGGTCTGTAATTTGCTGGGTCTTCTTTGTTCCCTTTCTTGAACAGCGGTATTACATACCCACATATAATACCCACAATAGACGTAATGACATCAGAGGTGAGAGACACAAATTCAGATTGATTTGAGAGTTATCTTCTTGGACCTCAAAATGACTGCCTCATGACAGCTTAACACAGGTGAAAAATGGCTTTCAGAGTGAAATATACTGGCTGTTTGCTGCTATAGCCAGATACTCATCTGTACTATATTATATATAAATGATTTTCTTCCTGGGTGGGGGGATCTAGACTGACCACTATAGCAAGGTGACTGCTGTATCTTTTTTGATGATTTGATCACATTTGATCACAAAGGTTATTGTCCCCATTCACAAAGGCCTGAGAGAAAATAATTTCTTTATTCAGGGCAAAGAGAGGTTCAGCCAGTCCACACAATGATTCACCAAGACATAGTCTTGATGGTTCTGTAAGAAGTAGATCAGGCAGTCCTGCTGGAAGTAGGGAAGGATCTGCTAGTCCTGCTGGCAGAAGGGAAGGATCTGCAAGTCCTGGAAGAAGTCGATCTGGTAGTCCACCTGGCAGTAGGGAAGGTTCAGCTAGCCCTGCACATAGTAGATCTGCTAGTCCAGGTGGAAGAAGTCGGTCAGGCAGTCCGCATGGCAGTAGGGAAGGATCTGCTAGTCCTGCTCGAAGTCGGTCAGGAAGTCCAGCACAAAGTGGAAGTCCTGCCAGTAGACGAAGTAGATCAGGAAGCCCAGCACACAGCAATAGAAGTGGTTCTGGCAGTCCCAAAAGTGAGCGGCATCATAGTAGGTCGGATAGTCCTGCACGTAGGGACAGAAGTGAATCAGGCAGTCCCGCAAGGAGTGTTTCTAAGAGTCCAGCACATAGTAATAGAAGCCGCTCAGAGAGTCCAGCCAGTCAAAGGAGTGGGTCCCACAGTCCAGCAGGAAGCCAACACAGCAGCAGGTCTCATAGCCCTGCTCGCAGTGACAGAAGTGACAGTAAAAAAGCTGCCATTGGTAAGGCTCCCTTTAAGTACTGGTAATTTAAAGTTCAAAGTAATATTACTTCATGACCAAAATGGAAATGTCTAGTACTTTATGGCTGTGTTTTTATAATCAGCATGTTTAATGGAACTGATCAGGGAGTTGGTTTTGTAGAATCTGATTCTGACGACTCAATTATTGGGAAGGAAAAAGTTGTTTCTCATAGTGATGACGGCCTGTCAGATATAGAAAACGATGGAAACAAAGTGCAAGGTAAGATGTACTGTAGAGAGCACTTTTTGTTTTTAACTTTATATAGAAAATTGTATCCTATGACATTTTCAAGACATGTTATGTTGTATCTAACAAAATGTATTATTTGTCAACTTATATTATTGCATATAATATAATAGTGCTAAATGGTTGAGCAAATGGATTATGTTTTCTATTTGTAGCCACTGTAGATGATTTGTTTGGTGATGCTGATGACATCAGTTCGGATGAGGAAGGGAAGGGGTCGGGTAAAGGAGACGAGGAGCAGAAGGGCTCTGATGAGGACAACCAGGAAAGTAGAACACAGGTAAGAGAAAACACAATAACTCAGTGCTTCAGTGGCTTATGATTTTGTGTGGCTAGTTTCATAATGGACAATTATTGGTAGGTGTTTTTTTTGCTGTTTTTCAGATGCCAATGGTTAAGGGTTCTGTATTTCAGAAGTAAATGATTTGGGGCTCTGTATTTCAGAGGTCAATAATTAAGGGTTCTGTATTTCGGAGGTCAATAAGTGAGGGTTTTATATTTCAGAGGTCAATAACTGAGAGTTCTTTATTTCAAAGGTCCACGATTGTGGGCTCTATTTTCTGAGGTCAATAATTGAGGGTTCTGTTTTTCAGAGGTCAATAATTGAGGGCTCTGTATTTCAGTGGTCAATGGTTGAGGTTTCTGTACATCAGATGCCAATGAGCTCTATTTTCAGAGGCCAATGATTGAGGGTTCTGATGAGGAAAAGGAGGCAGAGCCTGTGGAGACAAGAATCGAGGTGGAGATACCTCGCATCAAGACAGACCTTGGCAAGGCTGTGCACTATGTCAAACTACCAAACTTTCTCAGTGTGGAAACTAGGTATATCTTGAATTCTTTACGATTTCTTCTTTCTTTTGATAGCTGTAAGGGAACATATTGGAGAATTCTGTCAATATGTGTGTTGAGTGAAAACTGCAGTAAAAAATTATGAGTTTATGGAAAGTTTATAATGAAAAATATACTAAATTGTGTCTCAGATTTTGGTTGGAAGGAGATCTCAGTTAAATTTAAAAGAGATGTGCAAGTTGTGCCCTAAAATTTGTATGTGTATGCCCCCCTTGAACAAGGCAGCATATAGAAGTCGCAGCACTGTCTGTCTGTCTATCTATCTGTCAATGTGTATGTCTATGCACAAAATATTGTATCAGCCATTAGACAGCGTATCATTTGTAACAACCGTCACCCTTCCTCAAAGGGAAGGCAACACTTTACAACGGTAAAATGGATTTAAAAATAATTTGGCAAAAATGTAAACCATTTTATAACGATGTGAAGCATATAATACCTGTCTCCCTATGTCAAAGGTCAAGGTAACACTTAGAGATGAAAGGTGCCATTAATTTTGCTATAAAGCAGCTTGAAAATACTGTCACAGTCATATTTTTGCCATATTTTTTATGTCCCCCAGTCTGTACTGGGGGACATATTGTTTTATGTCCCCCAGTCTATACTGGGGGACATATTGTTTTTGCCCTGTTTGTTTGTTGGTTTGCACAAACTTTAACATTGGCCATAACTTTTGCAATATTGAAGATAGCAACTTGATATTTGGCATGCATGTGTATCTCATGGAGCTTCACATTTTGAGTGGTGAAAGGTCAAGGTCATCCTTCAAGGTCAAAGGTCAAATATATGGGTCAAAATCCCTCAAACTTTAACATTGGCCATATCTTTTGCAATATTGAAGATAGCAACTTGATATTTGGCATGCATGTGTATCTCATTGAGCTGCACATTTTGAGTGGTGAAAGGTCAAGGTCATCCTTCAAGGTCAAATATATGGGTCAAAATCGCTCATTCAATATACACTATAACTTCTTAACAACTTCTTTTGTATACTTCATATCTCATATGCATATGTATTTCATACAGCTGAACGTTTGAACTTCGAGGTCACCCATCTAGGTCAAAGGTCAAGTTCTGTCAAGGTCAAGGTCATCCTTCAAGGTCAAAGTTTTTTTGTTTTTTTTTAAACTGCAAAAACAGAATCGCTCAAACTATAATGTCAAATACTTTAATGTCAATGTCCCGAGGTCAAGTTCTGTCAAGGTCAAGGTCATCCTTCAAGGTCAAAGGTCGTTATTTATTTATTTTTTTTAAACTGCACCCACAGAATCTTTCAAACTATAAGGTCAAATACTTTAATTTCAATGTCCCGAGGTCATGTTCTGTCAAGGTCAAGGTCATCCTTCAAGGTCAAAGGGGGACATTGTGCAATGTGTTTCACAAACACATACCTTGTTTGTATTTCCAATTCACTTGACACAAAACTCATTTAACCCATCAAAAGACGATGTGTCACTGTAATTTTGTCTCCCTACATCAAAGGTCAAGATCACATTTAGAGGTCAAACATCAAAGTTGGCTATAACACACCTTGTCGAAACAGTAACAATTTAAATCATCATGCCATTTTAAAATATACCGGTATATAAAAAATAATAAAATAATAACTTACTGTGAAACCAATATTATTTGTCGGATTTTCGTGGAATAGCTCACCCAAATGATTGATGAAAGTTTATGTCCAAAGTCGTATATCCAAAATATATCCAGAAGTTGTGACATCAGAATTAAGGGGTCGGGAAACCATTTCATACATGTCGGTAAATGTGTTAGCTCCCTTGATTTACACATCTGAATAAGTGTTAATAAATGCTTCAAGTCCATCCGAGACTTCACAGCATTATTGTGATTCCATTTGAATAAGTGCCTTCAAACTAGACATTAAAAAGGGTAATATAGTAAATCTTCAGTTGTAATTTTTAGGTCCACGTGCAAAGATGCCTTTGCTGAATGCGCTAGATATATTCGGGACAGGGATGGGCAAATGTGATTTTTATTGAGAATATACCAATATAAGATTAGTCTGCTGATTCTTGACTTAAATAATGTTGCTTCTCTATAATCAATACAATCATTTCTATTTGAATGTACAGAGCAAATTGACAGAATGTCTGAAAGTTACAGACATTTGATCTTACATTTGTTTATTAAAAAGGTGTTTTTGTCTATTCTGACACCATTTACGCCCACTTAAAATATGCTTAAACAATGTGTTAATTGTCTGCAGTGACCAATTGTTATGATGTATCATCTAAATATCACTATAACATGGTCTGTAAAGTAAGTGTAGTGTACCGGTAATTAGCAGGATAATAAGAAGGTGCAAACATATCAGCATCACAATTTACAGTCCCATTAGTGGTTCCCGTCTTGTCTGTTTTAATCATAGGAAAAATAGTGGTGCTATTAATGATAGGTCGATGACATGACTCCGGTTAATTGACAATTAACAAACTACGAATTGATACATGCTGACAATACCGGCAGATTTTATTAATCCATGAAATTTCATGTCAACAAGAACAATTGAAACCACTGAACCAATAATGACCACCATGTGAAGGTGGAGTGGTGCATGTATCCCCCATCACATTACCTCAAAGGTCAAGGTCACACTTATGGGTCAAAAGTCAAATATGGCCATAAGACAGCTTGACTTTGACCTAAATGAAGTTTTTATACAAAATTGGAATGTAGTCATGTCCATGCCCTATGGAGACACGTGTTGTATATATCAGGCCATTTGATGAGCAGACATATGAGGATGAGATTGATGAAGATGAAGTGTTGGATGAGGAGGGCCGCACCAGAATGAAGCTCAAGGTACGTGAAGCCTCCATGTCAGTTGGCAAACGTTTGCAGATTTCTTTGACAATTGTATAAGGCAAATGTAGTTTGGTGAATTTTGTATGGTTTTAAGAGAATTGTAGTAACGGTAAGTGGATGTTTTAATGACCCACCATTAATAAAAGCGAAAAGCATATAATGTTTTACTTGAGTGATAGTGTATGTTTGTGTTAGAATGTTAGTGTGTGGCACATAACAACAACCACATACCTTGTTTATGTCACTCTGAGCAATTGAAGTTTGTGCTTACTCCTTATATAGATATAGTGAAGTAGACATTCATGTATGGCACATAACTTTATTGTGCATGATTGGAATTGCCAAAAAAAACAACACAAATGATCATCATATCAAGAAGACATTTCACATGCGGTAACCACTGGTCACCATGTTGTTATATTGAAGGTCAAGACTGTAGAGAACACTATAAGTTTGTGTCTATTCCTGATAAGGATTTAGAGAAAGAAGATGTGCATGTCTGGCTCATTACTGTTTTGTGTATGATATGATTTTGAAATAAACTGACACAATTGATCATCATATCAGGATGACAGGTCATTTACTTCGACTATGTCGTTCACATACAGGTCAAGGTCGCGAATAGGTTTGCATGATTCTATTTGATATTTTATATTTCAAGTTTAAATAATGCCTGGCCCTCAACATTCTGTGACACATTTCTAGTTTAGAAAACTGTACTTAACATGTTTCTGTTTTCAGCAGAAATAATGAAGGTGCAAAATATTCTGTTGCTTTGTTAAGTCAGTTGTTCAAGTGTTTATAGAACATAAAACTACTTGAATTGTTACAAGGCTGGCTAACTTAGTATTTAGAGCGCTGGATAACAAATCTGATGATGGCAGGTTTGATTCTTTGCCCGGCCTCATGACTTGGGTGAGGATTGGTCATTTAACTATTTCTATGGCCATCTTATTTAGTAGGGCAGTTGTCAGTTACTGTTATATTATGTGCATTTTCTACACGAAACCACCTTACACAGGAAACTTGTCAGTGGGTTAATTGAGAGCTGTGATATGACCGAACTACTGGTCAAAATAGCGAAACATTCACACAATAAAACAAACAAACATTACCACTAATTGTTAAAACAGCAGTTCGACTTTAAGCAAAAGTTTTGGTTGTGTGTGTGTGAGACTAATGTAATACTACAATACGAGTGCCCAAATGTGTCGTGTTCTGAGAAAACTGGGCATAATGCTTGTGCATAAAGTGTCGTCCCAGCTAAGCCTGTGCACTTTACGCACATGCATTTTGCCCAGTTTTCTTAGAACACGACTCAAATCAGTGTGTATTTTCCTGGGCAGGTTGAGAATACAATTCGGTGGCGGTCTCTGAAAGATGAGGATGGCAATGATCTCAAGGATGAACTGGGACAGGTCACAAAGGAAAGCAATGCCAGAGTGGTGCGCTGGTCTGATGGGAGGTATGTTTACAGGGTTTTCATTTTCACTTTAACAGTTAAGAGGCAGATTAATTTCTCACGTGGCAGGTAAATTAAGTTAACCCTTTTCCACTCAGATACACATTTTGACGTGTTTATAATCCCTTAGAAAAACCAATTAAATTGAAGACCTTTTTTTTCTAGATTCAAGTTGTAAAGGCTTTATTTCCCACCCTAAGATACTCAATGCGGGGAATCACGTGGTCAGATTCGATAAAAAATGGCCGCCGATGCCTCGCTAAGAGGCAGAAATTGAGACTTCAAACAGGTACATCTACCTTATTACTTACTTGTTTTTAATCGGATGACGCCTATGATAGGGCCAGCTGGAAGAGGTTTCAGCGAGTATCCAACCGTTTTCCTCTGGTTGGTCTGAGTGTGGAGAATATTCATGGAATATTTCAAGAATTCCTGAACTGTCAATTGTCATTGAACATGGCAAAAATAAAAATCACAGTTTTTACACTAATTAGCACTGTTTAAGTACCTGTTGTTCATGTGGACGCATTTTGGCTGACAAAAAATAGATAACTCGATTGCTCATGGCGTTATTTTCAAGGTAAAGTTGAGTTTCCAGTGGTTTTGACGATTGTTATTGAGCACGGACATGGTCCTTATACACGGACAACTTCTTGAACAACGCACATGTCAAGGAATATCGTTTCCTCCGCCCAATAAGTCTAAAACAACCTCGCATTGTCATAATCTGGTACATGTAGCGATACATTTATAACGTAAAGGACCTGTAAATGTTAGTTTCGTATACGAAATTGGCTATCTGGATCATCAAAATTTTATTTTCAATTTTATTGCTAGCCTGTTTTGGTGTAGCTGCTTTTTGTTATGGCTTGCGAGTATTTGAAAATGTTGTTTTTCCTCCAGACAGTTTTATTAATATATTGTTTTGGATTGCTGTTTTTTGCTTGAAGAAATCCCTTCAGGATATTGGCCCCGTTTAATAAACGTTCCTTCTCTGCAGATTTTATCCAGTGGTGGTAGATCCAAATTATGATATCACAACTCAACATCTTTTTACCATATTTATAAAGGCTTGAAAATCATCATGTTACAAATGAACAACAATAATACATTTTTAGTTATTAGTTGATATCTAAGCGGAAACACTATTTTGTTTTTCTGTGATAATTTTCATTGTTCCATGAAAGTTGTGTTTGATTCAGATCAATTTTTTTTGTTAACATGCATAGATTGCTTTACCAACATCATGACTGAAATATTTTTGGAAATAGTCATTATTTTCAGGAAAAATAAATAAAAACTACTAAATTCAGTTTATAAAAAAACAATCTCTTTAATTATGACTTGTGTATTTATATTGTTTTATAATTTATGACATAATTGAAAAGTACATCAATGTTAATATTTTTAGTTAATTTGTTGTTTTAAATGTAGAAAAATAACAATGGTACCATTTAAATAAATTTGTTGCCATGGAAGCAAATGTACTACACAACACAAACAAATGTATATTTCATCTATTATTTTTTTATTTGAACAAGTTAATGCATTTAAAACTTACACAAATTACATTTACTTATAGTAAGTAAGGCATTATAACTAAAAAAAAGTAATTAAATGGTAGAAAACATAAAAATCAAAGAATTGCTTTTCACAATTTGAGATACAATAAAGAGGGCTTTGCAAATTGTACGGTCGTATTGTTTAACAAGTACTTACCCGTAATCTCATTTACTATTGAAATGGTATTAGGCATTCCATTCATCACAAAACTATAAATAAAGATCAAGGGAATTGTGCACAGATAGTAAAAATGACCATTTTCCGTAGTCCCAGATACAAAATAAAAAGAATACTGTAAATCAGGGAGCAAAATGTGTAATGGATAAAATTATAAAGAGTAATGATTGCATAATTTTTAATGGCGGCCATATTTGCAAACGCTACGACAGCCCTTGACCATTCGTAACTTTTACATAGGAACTTACGAATTCGTAGCAGGTGGTTGCATAAGTATTTTTTTTATGAAAAGCTCGGATTTTCTTACGAACTGCGTAAGTATACTTACGAAAGAAACCGTGCGTACGAACGTTTATGAAACAGGACCAATATCCTGAAGGGATTTCTTTAAGCAAAAAGCAGCAATCCAAAAATTTTTTTTAATAAAACTGTCTGGAGGAAAAACAACATTTTCAAATACTCGCAAGCCATAACATAAAGCAGCTACACTGAAACAGGCTAGCAATAAAATTCATATTGAAAATACAATTTTGACGATCCAGATAGACAATTTCGTTTACGAAACTAACATTTACAGTGCCTTTACATTAGATATGTACATGTATCGCTACATGTACCAGAACATGCCAATGCGAGGTTGTTTTAGACTTATTGGGGGGAGAAAACGGGTATGTGCGTTGTTCAAGAAGTTGTCCGTGTATAAGGACCATGTCCGTGCTCAATAACAATCGTCAAAACCAATCGAAACTTAACTTTACCTTGAAAATAACGCCATGAGCAATCAAGCTTTCCATTTTTTGTCAACTAAAATGCGTCCACATGAACAACAGGTACTTAAACAGTGCTAATTAGTGTAAAAACTGTGATTTTAATTTTTTGCTGTGTTCAATGACAATAGACGGTTCAGGAATTCTTGAAATATTCCATGAATATTCTCCACACTCAGACCAACCAGAGGAAAACGGTTG
Organism: Dreissena rostriformis; assembly: GCA_007657795.1. Lineage (NCBI taxonomy): Eukaryota > Metazoa > Mollusca > Bivalvia > Myida > Dreissenidae > Dreissena > Dreissena rostriformis. The sequence goes on from VMBQ01001725.1 coordinate 126,022, forward strand.
ATACTCTCTGAAACCTCTCCCGGCTGACCCTATCATAGGCGTCATCCGATTAAAAACAAGTAAGTAATAAGGTAGATGTACCTGTTTGAAGTCTCAATTTCTGCCTCTTAGCGAGGCATCGGCGGCCATTTTTTATCGAATCTGACCACATGATTCCCCGCATTGATACTTATGAGCAGCAAACAGCATAAAAACCTGAACAGACTGCGAGTTACTGGCAGGCTGTTCTGGTTTGATGCTGGTTGAATATAGCCATTTTCACTTTGCTTCTGAGCGGGAAAGGGTTAATATATCTGCATTTTCAAGACAGTCTGGATATCTGATATTGACAGTATTGGTTCTGAGTGTTTTAACCCTTTACATGCTGGGAAATTTGTCGTCTGCTAAAATGTTGTCTGCTAAATTTCTAAAATTAGCATTTTCTTCGATTTTTTTTCTAAGACCACTATCAGAATAGCAAACAGTTTTGATCCTGATGAGACGCCACGTTCTGTGGCGTCTCATCTGGATCCAAACTGTTTGCAAAGGCCTTCAAAATCCGGTTCCAGTGCTCAAAGGGTTAAAGTTGCCCATGGTGTTTGTATCTCCAGTATGTCATTGCACCTGGGTGACGAGATATTCGACATCCACACGATGCCCATCCAAGGAGACTTCAACCACCTCTTCGTGCGGCAAGGAACCGGCCTGCAGGGACAGTCCATATTCAAAACAAAGCTCTCCTTTAGGTTTGAAACTAGCTTATTTTGGTTCTTTTTAGCAGGGGACATACTATTAACCTCTTTGATCTCATGAAATCAGTGGATAGTATAGTTGTTGTGATTGCATTTTTAACATGTTTTACAAGAAAACTTATTTTTTGATAATTATTGAATAGAACCAATTAATGAGACTCAGACATAATGTTGCAACTGCATATTATTTCCAGATATGAAGCTCACCCTTGTCTGTTACACCCTAGATGTTTGTTGTGTACAAGCATAATGTATATCGAGGTGTCTCATTGTAGGCCCCACTCCACTGAGTCATTCACACACAGAAAGATGACCTTGTCGCTGGCCGACAGGTCAACGAAGAAACAGAAAGTGAAGATCCTGCCTATCTCGGGTCATGACCCTGAATCTCAGAGATCAGAGATGATCAAGGTTAGATGCATCATTTGTGCATTAACAGTTTTGTAATTTGTAATTTTGAGCAAATTATCAAAGCTGCTTTTCTCCACTCTATCCGAGACTCGACATTGGCGCCAGGAAAAAAACTTAGTAGCCAATTTCATAACTGATTTGGGCTAGCATCGGACGACGCGCATTGGAGATATGTATGGGGGGGATTTCGATATTTCATCGCATATCATCATTGAAATGCATGTTAATCTTTCATGTACCAGGGGTTTCACTGGATCAAAAATAGTTCTCTCCAATAAAATTTGTTGCTTTCAATAACTTGTGAGCTAATGTTTGTCCACAGTATTATTAATTGTAACAATAATTTATATTGACACATTTTAAGTTAAAACAAACATCCATGTCACCATGAAGTAGCATAAACACCATTCTGGTGATTAAAATGTAAAATTATTATTGTTACTAATAGCATATATTTATTTAACAACACTATTTTAACTCATTTATTAATTGTTACATTGTTGACAGAAACTGTCGGGTCACGATATATATTACAATATCAAAATTACACTTAACTTGCAGAGTGATAAATCCTCCTCAAAACAAGATGTTTATTTGTTGAAATAACAACTATCTGCCCCTATTCATGTTAAAATTCATCATGATTGTGGACAGACAGTGTTTTAAAGTTCAGAAATCAAATCCAACACAAATACGTTTTACCATGCTGTTTTGTTTCGGAATTACAATAAACCGCATATTCGTATTAAAAAAAGATGATTAATTGTCGAATTTAAATTGGTAGTATGAATTAAAAATCATTATTTTGCAAACAAACTCATAACCAAAGAATTCATAAGTTCAAAAAATTAAAAGTGTTGAATTTTAATTTTCAATCGAGTGTGATTGTGCCTAACCAAGCGTGACGTCAGAGATAATCTTTCACAGCATGTTACTATCGTCTGCAACAAAAAGGCTAATTAGTGATCTGATAACAAGCAATGCCCTTGGGGCTTGTTTGTACACAATGTGGTGACTTAATATGCTCCAGTCATGTACCGGTAAGGGTGTTATCTGTGTATTCATGTCGATGTATCTGGCGATTTATACGGCCTGAAAACAGGAATTTAGAGAGTGCATTTGAAAATCGGAGGGTCCATTTTTTTAAATCGCCAATTTCATGAAAATATTATTTTTGATCGCCATCCAGGAATTGTAATAGTCAAAGGCGATTTTGGCGATCGGTAACGCTCACGTAGTCAGAGTATATGGCTACAAATTTATCTCATCTTTCTTTTTTTACGCCCCCGGTAGGGTGGCATATAGCAGTTGAACTGTCTGTCTGTCAGTCTGTGTGTCCGTCCGAAAACTTTTAACATTGGCCATAACTTTTGCAATATTGAAGATAGCAACTTGATATTTGGCATGCATGTGTATCTCATGGAGATGCACATTTTGAGTGGTGAAAGGTCAAGGTCATCCTTCAAGGTCAAAGGTCAAAAAACAAAATCCAAGAGAAGTAACAAGCTTTAAATGGAGATTATTTCTATACCTGCCAAATGATATATAGAAATTTTATTTCAAAGCAGCGCAGTGGGGGGCATTGTGTTTCTGACAAACACATCTCTTGTTTTAAGCTGGGTTCAGTTTTAAAAAAAAAGATTTATTTGTGGAAAGTTAGAGACAAGTTTTCCTGGTAAGAATTTGAGATAAATCGTCAATTTATTTACTGGTAATTGGTATATATGCTGTTACAAATAAAACGAGGTCAAGTGCTTTCCACAGGCCATTTAACGGTCATTCACCGGGGCACTTGAATTTCGAAATCAGAGTCCATGGGGCGCTTGAAATTTTCCGATCAGCGTATTTTGGCAGTTACTGCAGCTAGCCATTCTTAAGATCAAAGCGATGTCGACTTCGCCGATAATTTTACGATCCTTTGTCACTATCCCAACTTAGGCCTGCCTAAAGTCGTGTATTGGAAAGTCAATATTGGCCAATGAGAGCGCACACTTTGTATGAGCGACAGCCCTCATAGGCAGGCAATACCTGCAGTTTAATCATGCAGACGACTCGTGACGTACATGTAATTGCCACAGAAATATTGGCCAGTTACTTAGGACACTGATGATCATGGTAACTAGCTGTAATCCTCATGGACATCATGCAGTTCATGCATAATACTGTCAAAAGATGTATTCGACTTGTATCTAAAGTGTTTTAACAAATTATCGTTGAATTGATTACACAACTGTTAATGTTTTGTTGAAATCTCAAATGAGCATAATTAAATTTGTAATCTGAAACCCACTCACGAATGTCGATGTTAACGCGTTTGTAATCCGAAACACACTTCCGAATATAAATGTTAATGCAATGTTAACATATTCTTGTATCAAATAAGCAGTGTTAATTTATTTTGTGTTGACCCTTTGTCAAAAAATTGGCGCGAAAATTATGCAGCATTTACAACGTCGCATCATGCACATGGAAAGCGTGAGTGTAATGAATGTTGTATAAACACGCACACATCACGTCATGTGATTTACGCATGTTCAGTGGGAATATTTCATCAAATCTTTAAATAGTAACTCATTTGATACTTTAGAAAAATGGCAATGTTTGTGTTGTGAAATTTTATTGTAAATATTTACCAGAATTTGCTTTTAAGAATGGAATATACGGGATTATCGGGTAATGAATAGAAACTGGAAAAGTAGTAAGTACATGTATGCAGTAAAAGAGTCGGGTTGATACGGATGTATTGGGGAATCGTTCGAGTCGGGATCCTACTTTCAATGCGGGAAAGTTGTAAAACAATTAAAAACTATATCTTTAGAATTGACTTTAAAGCGCACCAAATGACGTTTTTTTGACGCTGTTTTCTTAGTAAAACGCACCTGAGAACGTCAATTGACACGTTAAATAAAAAAAATCAACGTCCGGAGGGGAAACCCCTCTGTTCGGAGAAGACACCCCTCCCAAACCACCCCTATCAGCCCCGGGGCGCCTGAACAAAATCCTGTAGAAAGCACTGTCTGGTCATGATGTCATAATGGACAAATAATCACAGTTGTTTTATCTGCCGGGTCGGAGAAGATGCCTCACTTATTTTTTAGTGTTTTCAAAACATGGGTAGAAATGCTGTTGCAAAAAAAACTACATGCACAGGTAGTTGAAGTTACTGGCTACAACAACACATACAAATGGATATAAGCCTCGATCAGAGAAAACAGGGCTTAACGCATGTGTGTAAAGTGTCGTCCCAGACTGCAGTCCGAACAGGCTAATCAGGGACGACACTTTCCACTTTTGTTGTATTTTTGGTGAAAGGAAGTCTCTTCTTAACGTAAATCTAGTTAAGGTGGAATATACCGTCCCTGATTAGCCTGTGCATATTACACAGGCTAATCTGGGACGGCCGTTTGCGCACATGAAATTAGCCCCGTTTTCTCAGAGCGAGGCTCATATAAATATTTTTGACAGAAAGAGGAGGAGCGCCTGCGTGCCTCGGTGAAGCGTGAGAGCCAGAAGAGGCGTGTCCGTGAGAGGGCCCACGCCAAGGGCCTCAGTGGGGGCTACCTGGAGGGGTATGACGATGACGAGGAGGAGGAGGGCATCTCCATAGCAGCCATCAAGAACAAGTACAAGGCTGGGGGCCGCAAAGGTGAGTTCATATGTGGCATACAGAAATGGGAACTTGTAAATGATCACTTGCGATAATACTTAATTGTTTTATGAAAATAATGTGATTGGTAATACTGCTATTGTATGTATAATTTCTCGTGCTTTATAGGGAAATATTAGCGAAATGAAATTAATTTGGCAATTCACTATTTTAAAACTTTGAAAACAACCTCTCTAATTTGTTTTCACCTGGATTACAGTAGTCTTGTTATTTTTATAGCCCAATTGGACTATGACCAGTGCAAAAATGTCTGATGGGAATTGTTATAGCCTGGGGCTCTGAATATTTTTTTTAGACAGATTGATGTTTTGATGTGCCACTCAGTAAACCTGTGAATTAAAATCAATGGTCTGCCATTAGAAATATTTCCAATGTCTAGACTACGGTTGATCTATGTCCGTCGGACAGTCTGTCCGTGAGATTTTCATGTCCACTTTGTAATAACTACACCCTCTTAAAAATGTCCATGAAACTTGGCTCAAATGTTAATGACATTGAGATATTTTGCTGACGGAATGAGTCAGTCACACCGAATCAAGGTCAAACTTGATGGTCAAGTGTTTAACCCTTTGCATGCTGGGAAATTTGTCGTCTGCTAAAATGTTGTCTGCTAAATTTCTAAAATTAGCATTTTCTTCGATTTTTTTTCCCAAAATACTATCAGAATAGCAAACAGTTTGGATCCTGATGAGACGCCACGTTCTGTGGCGTCTCATCTGGATCCAAACTGTTTGCAAAGGCCTTCAAAATCCGGTTCCAGCGCTCAAAGGGTTAAGCCAGCAGTTTTTGTTCTGTCCACATCTCTGATTCCTGTTGAAGGATTTTCATTTTACTTAAATTAAATCTTTTGCTCATTGAGCCCATGTACAGGTCAAGTTCAAACTTGACCTTTAATGTTTGAATGTGTATTTATATGCCGCTCTATATCCCCCGTGTCTTCTATAATTTAAATGATTTTCATGAAACTTGCTGTAAATGTATATCTCACTGAGGCAATGTGCATAAGCATGTGGTAGTCACGCGATAACAAAGTCAAGGTCACAGTTAAAGGTCTAAGGATCGTGGCCCGAATATGGCTGTCCTTTGAACTGCCTGATGTTGTTAGTTTTCTGCTACAGTGGTCAGTACAGTAATATGATTGTGGTGTATGTTCGTCTAGATCGGCAGCACATCTACTCCTCTGACAGTGAGGAGGGAATGTTAGACTCGGACAAGGAGGACATGGGTGCGCGCAGGCTCATGAAGGCCAAGAAGGTCATCAGTGATGATGAGGTGAGAGCCATATTTATATAAAATATATAATTGAATTGTAAACGCAAATATGTGTTGAGTACATTTTGGTAATGGCTTGTTTTTCATATATTTCAAGATTTGGGAAGACTTGTTTATGCATATTGAATATGCTTTAAACATAATGTTTATCAAGGAATAATAAGCAAAATTGTAATCAATTTTATCTTTTTGCATTTTTATGTTTCCAGTGCTACATATACTTTTTTTAGGCAAATTTATTTTCACTCCCATTTTTTTTCACAAATAGTTTTTTTTTGAGCCCGCTTGAGGTACATTTATGCTCAATACAGCTGTCACTATGTTTGAGTGTGTGTGTGTGTGCATCAGTGGGGCTGTAAGTTTGTCAGCTCTGTTACTTAACCCTTTGCATGCTGGGATATTTGCGGTCTGCTAAAATGTCGTCTGCTGAATTTCAAAAATTAGCATTTTCTTCGATTTTTTTTCAAAGAATACTATCAGAATAGCAAACAGTTTGGATCCTGATGAGACGCCACGTTCTGTGGCGTCTCATCTGGATCCAAACTGTTTGCAAAGGCCTTCAAAATCCGGTTCCAGCGCTCAAAGGGTTAATCATTGATCATGCAATTTTAAAATATCTTATCACTAATGTTGAGAATGAGGAGACAGGATGTCGTGTGTAAGACCAGCTCTGGGGTGACATTATAAGGACAAAGGTGGGCATTATTCAGCTTATCTGCAGTTTTTCATTCATCATGCATATTTAAAATAAATAACCATATATGTCCATCATGTGGTCTGTTTAGCTTCAAGGTCAAGATCACACTTACAGTTTAAAGGTCATATGGAGCTTGTCTGGACTGTAACTACAGTATTCATCATGCATATGGCGTGTTCATGTAAGGCCCATCTCTCTAGCTCAAGGTCAAACTTAGAGGTAATGTCAAATATGGGCATAGTAGAGATTGTTGAAACTGTCAGTGGGCTTGTTAGTCTGTCCGCGCTTGTTCGGATTATAACTTCATCATTTATAATGTAATTTAAAAATAGCTTGCCAAATAGATTCAACCCTTGGAGGCATTGTAACATGTTGAGACCCATATCTTAAGCTCTAAGTGCTAGGTCGCTCTTAGAGGGCAGATGTCCTATTTGTGCATAATGCAGGTTGTCAGGACTATAATTCATTCATCATGCACTTTCAAAATAATGTACCAGAAATATTCACAGTGTGTAGGAGTGTGGCGTTTAAGTCCTCTGCTCCTTGCGCAAAGGTTAAGGTCACAAATCAGAGCTTTTATATGCCTCAACAGAGTAGGAGGCATTGAAGTGTTGCTTTTGTCTCAGCATCCATATGTATGCACAATCCAAAGCTTGTGTTTTGAACTCCTCTTTAATTACTGGTGGGATCAAGCTCCGACTGTCACAGTGGAATGACCTTAATGTGTAGATTATCATAAAGAAAGGAATTTTGGCTGCAATTAGTTTTGACAGAATTATGGCCCTTTGTCTGTCTCTCCACTGTTGAATATATACCCTCAAACATATGTTTTTGATACTCTTCTTACTACCAAGTAGATCTCGCTCAAACTGTTAAAGTTGAATTACCTTAATGTGTAGATGATCTTAAGGAAAGGGCATTGGGCTGCGATGTTTTTAGGCAAAATTATGGCCCTTTGTCTTTTTTTTAACAAAGAATATATAGTGCATGACCTTTGTGTTTTCAACTCCTCTTTAAATATTGAATGATCAAACATGGGTATTATGCAGCTTGTGAAATACTGTAATTACAAGCATTCTCATCAAAGTCGACATGTTATCGACAGGCATATAGTTTTACCAAATGTTTAATGTTATTTCTTAGCCTTGTCTTAGGTAGTGTACACATGCCATCATGTGGCCTCTGATGTTATGTTGCTGTGTGTTCTGCAGGACTCTGAGGCAGACTCGGCTCCCAAGAAGAAGCGTGCCCGTGTTGTGGAGAGTGATGAGGAAGGGGGTGGGGCAGAGGGCGGGGCTGGCAGTGACGTGGAGATGGGGGCGAAGGCAGGCAGTGGGTCAGGGTCAGACTGAGGCCAGGGTTGGGGAAGGGGGGTGAGGCAGGCAGTGACCTGAAAATGGGGACAGGGCAGGAACTGACTTGGGGTCAGACTGAGATGACAGTGTTCACTGTCAAATGTCATTATTGTAAGAACATTATAAATTTGCTAAATAAATAACATTGAACATATTTGCTTTTATAACTATTGTATCCTATGATGGCCCTAAAGTGCTCATCAAGCTACAACACTTGCTTAAGATTAGACGTGTGACCTAGTTTTTGACCTACATGTAAAATGACCAAGTTTTAAACTTTGCCTAGATAGTAATAATGGTCAAGACCAACCTTCGGAGTGAGGCTATTTGTGTTAACAAGCAAAACCAAAACGACATACAAGTTATACATTTACACGTGTTCAAGTTTTTTACCCTATTGGATCCAAATTCTACCCTAGAACTGGCCTAGATAAAGATGAACATTCTCACAAAGTTTCTTCAAGCTTTAATTATCAATTAGACTTCCCTTGTGATGACAAGGTTTTTCTTAGATTTGACATGGTACCCTACTTTTTGAAATGCACTTGATCTAAATTTAAACTTCGTCCAATATATAATGTTTTAACCAAGCAAACAGTATGATTGGGCTTGTGAAAAGAACATCACATAAATACAAAACAATTTAGAAAACTCATCTTAAATATGGCACTCTAGATTTATAAAGGATATTGAAAGTATAAAGCGGGTACAAAAAAGAGCAATCAAGCTAGTCCATTGTGTGAAACATTTACCGTACCCAGAAAGATTAAAAGTTTTGAAGATTCCAACATTAGCATATCGTCGTTTTCATGGGGACATGATTGAGGCGTATAAGCTGTTGCATGGCAAAGAAGATATATAAGTTTTTTTCATCTAAATCCTAATACAACAAGAGGACACTCACTTAAACTTACGAAAAAGTCTTTTAAGAAAGATGTCAGGAAACACTTCTTCTCTCAGAGGGTAATCACACCATGGAACCTTTTAATAGATGAAATCGTAACAGCGCCGTCACTGAATACTTTTAAAAACCGATTGGACATATTTATGGAAGACCAATTATACACAGTAATACCGGACAGAACCTGGGTCCCTGACCATGAGGGGGCTATTAGAGGCTGAGCCAGCCTGTGGCCCTAACCGGATATGTATGTATGTATGTATGAAGATTAACATTCTGATCAAGTTTCATCAAGATTGAATTATAAATGTGGCTTCTGGAAGCCATTACTACAGTAGTAATTTTATTTTCAAGGATATGGATCTTGTTTTTGTTTTTGCCTACTTTACCCAGATAATGTCAAGATAAAAATTCTGACCATTCTGACCAAGTTTCATCAATATTGAAGCATAAATTTGGTTTGTTGATTAGTAACATGGTTTTTCTGAGATTCTGTTATTGCTGGCCTTCTGCTGAATCGTCTGAAACCCAATTGCAAGGTGGTGACCCCATCTTAAATCGTGTTTAATGTTGTATGTATTGTCTTGTATTTCATAGGCAATTGGTCATTTGCCTAAAATAAGGGGACAAGAATTTCATTCCTGATAATTCAGATTACAACAATTTGCCAGTATAACTCAGTTGACATGGGTCACCCCATAAGTTATGTTTCTGAGCCAGGGATTGAGCCTACCATCCAATTAATTGAAGACCTGCGCTCTATCAACTGAGCTAGCTAGCCCGGCACATTTGATGATTGGGACATGTGTATTGTTAAATGACAATTACATAATTATAGAAGACAAAGAACAGGATGACTTTACAGAAATCGGCCATTGAACTAAGTACATACTTGACATGTGCTTCTACAATTAAGACACAATTTCAACATCTTGTCTGTAAGGAAAAGAGAGTATCATAACACCTTAAAATTAAAACTATTGTCAATTGTACTATAATCATAAATGATGCAACAAATTGTTAATAATTCCAGGCCTGGTACGGCTAGCTCATTTGGTAGGGCGCTAGAATGTTTATCTGAGGATTGCTAGTTCGAATCTCACCCTGGCGACTACCTTTGCTGGTATTGGTCTTGAAATAATATCTACATTCATTTTCTTCCTGTATCTGATTCAAGGACAGTTATCAGTTACTGGCATCAGTATGTGCACTTGGTACTAGTTGACCACTTAGATTGTCTGACCTTGTCCTGTGAAGTGTGCATAGATTAACTGACCAATGTGATAGGACTTAAATACTGTGTAAATCAAACACTTATTCACTAGCATCCTATTCCAACAAGATTTTGATGCAAGACCTTGTTACAATGATGTAATTGCACATGGGTCTTTTCATCTACCTGTACCAGATTTTTTTTTAGTTTGAACAGAAAACGCAATTTCCATTTTACAATTGATTTCATGTAAAGATGTCTAAGTGAAGCAAAGTCCAATTGCAATGTACTGACCTTAACAATGTATTTAGATTGAAATTGTCTTTTACCAATCAGAAAGCTACAGCTTTCCTTATGGTTAAACACTGTCAACCAAATTTAGCTTCCTAGCTGGTTAACACAAATCAATCAGATTTAGTCGTTAAGGTCAGTAAATAGATTTTGTCACACCTGCCCATCTGGTTGGGCAATAGTTTAAGTCCTGTAAAAGACCTTGCTTGATTTTAATAAGTCGTCTGTAACTTGTAGTACAGTAGTGCTAATATGGTTCCATTCCTTGTGCATTTAATTTTACAGGCAAGATTACAAGAACTTTTCCAGCTACTCAGAATTAAAGGTAGCACAGCTACCATTAATCATTATAGTAACATATACTAGTAGTATCAATATGTGTGTTAACAATCAATGCTACTATATCATCATAAACAATCTTATACGGATAAGGTATTTGCTTTGCATACTTTTCCAATTGTTGAATTTAAAGATCAAGAAGGATTTATTGCTGACCAGTCCTCTTATGGTAGGCAAACTTAGTATTTCTCCCTTCTTTCACATAAATGTAGAGCTTCTATAAACAAGTGAACAGTTTTAATTAACAAAAGATTTATTATGACCAACAGTACACTCGTGAAGTTAATTACAGACCACTCATTTATACCAAATAAACAATGTGAGAAATACCAAAAGTGAGTATACTATATTCAGGAGAACTTGCACTTAAGCCATATTATCTTCAGAACTTTTGGGTCAGACGAGAATCTTACTTGTTGAGAAACCATGTTATTGGAAAGATTATTACTATCGATGTAAATGCTATCAAGCACAACCAAAAAGACACACAAGTTATACATCTACATGCGTATAAATAAATATCCCAGCAAATTTAAGAACTGAAATGAGAAATAAGCTATAACTTTATGACTCTAACATGTAAATTGCACTAGCTGGTTGATATTTCTTACAAATGTCCAAATATCTGTTGCAGTTTACGACACTGGGGCTTATAAATGTAGATCATCTGCACAATTGTCACACCTTTTGTCTGTCATTTAATCATCAATTGGATACTTAACCCTTTGCATGCTGGGAAATTTGTCGTCTGCTAAAATGTTGTCTGCTAAATTTCTAAAATTAGCATTTTCTTTTATTTTTTTCAAAGAATACTATCAGAATAGCAAACAGTTTGGATCCTGATGAGACGCCACGCTCTGTGGCGTGCCACGTTCTGTGGCGTCTCATCTGGATCCAAACTGTTTGCAAAGGCCTTCAAAATTCGGTTCCCGCACTGAAAGGGTTAAAGAGCTTCAAAACTGAACAATGCTAACACATTCACATGAGTATCAGCTTCATAAAGTGAATAACTTTTGCCAGCTTGAACTTCTTCACTAACAGCATGCTTTCACTCATTCTCCACACATTCACACTCAAATGTGCACTGGTGACTGACAAACTGTTTGCTCAAACAAGAATTCAACACTTTTTGTCATGTGAACATTTTCAAACTAATTTTACACCGTTGGATCAACACTTGTACCTGGTTTTAAATAAAGAATAATATTTTCAATTGCAGTTCAAAAACACTTGTTTTATTTGTATTGTGTAATATCCTGTAAAATCCTACTGACCATATTGGAAAGCATCATAATTTGCAAATAACTAGAAATAAATAAGTGGATATTTTATTTGGTACATTTGTTCACATTCAGCAAGAATTCCTACCAAACAAATGCATGTCCATCTTAGTAAAAGCTACTTTTGTTACTTCACCACATAATCAGGTTCTATAATATTGATCGTGAACTAGGCTTGTGACATTCTAAAATAGCCAATATTATTATTAATCTGTTGGGCGCTTTTCACTATGTTTTTTGGTGAATTCCTGTGCATTTTTGATAAACTTCTTCCTGTCTTTTGAGAATTCCTCTGCCAGATCTGCCCTCAGTGGATGTTCAGGTTCCGGGTCGTTGACTAAGGCCACTAGGGACTGTATCACTGCAAAGTACAACAACAGAATGAACACCAACACCAATATTGAATCACATCATGTACACTACTGACTGGCAACCAATGCTGAATCACATCATGTACACTAGCAACCAATGCTGAATCCCATCATGTACACTAGCAACAAATGCTGAACCACATTGTGTGCCTTAACAACCAATGCTGACCCACATTATGTCCACTAGAAACCAATGCTGAATCACATCATGTAAACTAGCAACCAATGCTGAACCACATTATGTAAACTAGCAACCAATGCTGAACCACATCATGTAAACTAACAACCAATGCTGAACCACATTATGTAAACTAGCAACCAATGCTGAACCACATTATGTAAACTAGCAACCAATGCTGAATCACATTATGTAAACTAACAACCAATGCTGACCCACATTATGTCCACTAGAAACCAATGCTGAATCACATCATGTAAACTAGCTACCAATGCTGAATCAAATCATGTAAACTAGCAACCAATGCTGAACCACATCATGAACACTAGCAACCAATGCTGAATCACATCATGTAAACTAGCAACCAATGCTGAATCACATTATGTAAACTAGCTACCAATGCTGAATCACATCATGTAAACTAGCAACCAATGCTGAACCAAATTATGTAAACTAGCAACCAATGCTGTATCACATCATGTAAACTAGCAACCAATGCTGAACCACATTATGTACACTAGCAACCAATGCTGAATCACATCATGTAAACTAGCAACCAATGCTGAACCACATTATGTACACTAGCCACCAATGCTGAACCACATCATGTACACTAGCAAC